>VFFE01009205.1:2043559-2062513 GCA_008921705.1 Burhinus oedicnemus
GGGGAGGAGTGTGCGCGGGAGGCGGAGAGGGGAAACGGGAGCGTGCGAATTTCCTTCCCCGAGACGCCTTCACCTCACGCCGCAGCCCCCGCGGGAGGGGGCAGCCCTGAGGGGGGGGGAGGTGGGGGGAGCCGCCGCGGAGCCGATAAAATGGTGTTGTGAGCGGCGGGGTGAGGTGATCCAATATGGCCCCCTTGGCTGGCAAAAACCAATCCCGGGCGCGTTTACTCTGGAGGCTCCAGCAGAGGCCAGGCCAGGCCAGGGATGCGGGGCAGGCCCCGCTGCCGGCGGCGGCCGTGCTGAGGAGAGGCCGCAGCAGCGCTGGCTGGAGCGGCGCCCGCCGGCGTGCCGGCCGCTGGGCGGCGGGGGTTGTCCCCGGGAAAGGGAAGCTGGGAGCTCCGGCACGGTTCCGCCAGGCCCTTATGCAGCCGCTGTCGGCGGGTTCCTCCTGACGAGCGCGGCGGGCGGCCGGGCGCCGGAGGGCAGAGCCGGGCCCGTCTGGCCGCCGGCCCTGGGATTCCTGCCGCGGTGTTACCTCACGGGAGGAGGGCTGCCGCCTCTGCCAGAGTGTGTGCGTTCGTTCACGTTATGAAAAAAACTGGGGTTCGCTTAACAACTCCACTGGAGACGTAGCTTGTTAGCTAAGACTCTCTCCCTCTGTAGGGAGAGCCGGTGTGACCGAGATTTCAGTTAATTTGACCTTTTGATGGCATCACCGGATAGTGCATTGAAGCGCGAGTACTAGCAAGGGAGAGGAAGGAGAATTCCCGCCTTTCAAAGGTAAAGGTGGACACCAGACAGGGCGAGCGTAGCCTTAGGCGCACCATATAAAGCCATTTTCAAACGGATGGCTTGAATACGCTAACAGCACACAACGTTAACTGTAAGCCTCTCTCTTTGCTTTTACATAGTATTTTTTCAACCATATGAAGCAAAGTGCATTAAATGCCAAGTATGGATTTCAAGAGCAAAATTTAGAGGTAGCAGTTGACAAAACACTTTACATCCATATTATCAGAAGTAAGCTTTAAAGAGTCTTGAGCTACAGAGTTGTTACAGGACTCATCTCCCTGTAGGAGGAGACCAGAGCAAAAAAGCTGGAGGAGAAGGTTCCTAGCACGGTTGAAAGGAGAATCACTGAAGGGGCTTGCTTGCAGTTTTATCTATAGTGGCATATAAACAGAAAAAGCTCTTTAGGTGAACACTTGCATAACTCTTGCCGAGTTGACCTACAGACTAAATTAAGAATTCCAGGAATAAAAGAGAATTCCCAATCAGATTTATCTACACTTGGATGTTGTGCCTGGGAGGACTATATGCACAAGGGTAATGAGAAATCTCATCCTAAGCCTTGCTTCTGTAGTTTGCTAACAGGGAACTAGGGATGTACTTCCAGTTCTCTCCAACCTGTTGCTTTTGTATTTAGGATATCATTTAAGTTATGAGTTTGCCATTATACCCAATATTAGACTTCGTGTGTATCTTTTATGCTTAATTATATATCATAATAGATTAATTGATTTCAGGGTTTCTATATAGCTCAATTGAGCTGTAGATGCATGCACAAGGTAGGTTCTTATTCAGCATTAGTTCAGATGACAAGCCTTTTAGCAAGCTACTTGAATGTTTTAGCTTTACAGCACCTTTGTCTTCCTCCCTAGCTCTTAATTCCTTCATGGCTAGAACTTTAATCTTGCTCTCAGACTGTTTGGAAAGACTACTGTTAATAGTTATTCTGAAGTCTCTGTAATAACTTTCTTCTTTTAGGCAGCCCTATAGATTTTTCTTCTTTCTAATTTCTCTTTCACCAACAATTGAGAACAACCTCAAAAAATGAACATACTTGATTTTTTTTTTCATCCTGGTGGTTTCATAAAAGAAAACACATTGTTTATGCTCCTTTAACCTCTATAGAGAAAATAGTACTTTTACGGAAAAAAGGCAGCCTTCACCCTTTTATTAGAATTAGCCAGCCAATTGTAGTACTTCCTTAATAAAGCTATCAACACTACTGTAACATTGTGAAGAGCTCTCAGCTGCAGATAGTGTGAATAGTAATGTCAAAAGTTGAGAGCACAGGCTGAGAATGATAAATCACATAAATGGCTGAGAATAGGATCATGCAACTGGTTATTCTGTTGCTCAAAAGGACATTGAATCTCATAAATGCTTAATGTCTGGATGGATCCCCTTAGAATTTAGAAAAAAAGCCCAGGTTGCTTAAATGTACAGAAATAAATGTTGATTTTTGGTTTGGTCTTCATTTTCTTAAACGTGGCAGTATCTTACCAGTTTTGGAGATCGCTTCTGCGCAGTGTTAAATTTTCTTTCCGTCAAAGCTTCTGCTGCTCTGTATCATCACCCTGAAATCCTTTCAAACAACCATAATTTTAGCAGTTTTAAACTTCTCCCACTTCATATCATCACCCCGAAATTCTACTATTGTTTCAGACAATCATAATTTTAGCAGGTTTTATACATTTTAGGAGAATTTTTGTTTTCTCAGCACCACTACTTCACAGTGTGATTATATTGCCTTGATCCATCATAGCATACAGATGACTCTTGTAACATGTTGGCTTTGGTAAGAGTGGAAGAATATTGTGTCCCTCCTCTCCTTTATTTTCCATAAATATTTTTCTTCAGATCTCCCGCGTACAACAGAGTTAGGACACATGCATTTTTTATGTTCTTGACTCCCACAGAACTACAGCGATTTATTCTACCTTAGGATTTACCATGTGTGTTCCTTGTAATGCGTTGTAGTCTATAGAGTGAGAAGTCCTGTGTACTCAAAACAAGGACGCTCATCCTCTATCCTTCTGTGAGTGTGGGATAAAATTTTCCAAGAAAAAACAACAGAGGAAATCCGTTGCTGCACTTGCCTGGTTTCCTGTACTTTGATTATCCCTGGAAGTTGCTGCAGAGGTATTGAGGTCAGGGCTGGAATGAAGTTCACATGCAACTGAATCAGCTGCTGAGATTCCACTGTTGCCACAGTGACTGCTTTGATCCTTCTCAGTAGCCATTCTGTGTGACTTGGGAAAGCAAAGAGCAGCTGCCTGCACAGATTGCTGCTATTAGAACAACTCTTCATAAGTCTTTGTAGACACGCTCTAAAAGCCTGGTAGGAATCTGTGATGCAGGTGAAGACTTGTAGTGCCATGCAAACCGGGCCCTTGCTGAAGTGTTTTGGCTGCTTTGGTGCATTGCCTCTTCAACCTGCAGCATGAATAGGGAACAAAACACTTTCTCTGGATGACTTTTGGAGCCATTAACAAGTCTGCAAGGTGAGGGTAAGCTCATGTCATTTTACCTCTGAATATATTCAAAGTCATAGGTTCCCATACAGTTCAAATTGGGGAGCTCTGCTCATTCTGTTGTGCTATTAACTGGCAGTTTGCAGGTTTCTTAGCTCTGGAATATACACTGCAACTTCTGCAAGGAGCAGCTATGCTGTACACCTGCAGATGTGAAACACTGCATATGCAAACTAAGTACATGGAAGCAGATGGTTTCTCTCATGGCCTGGCAGAGGCAGATGTAAAACAGGGTATGGTTATAAATCTTTTTAGATTAGGACAAAATTTAATTCTTTTGACTCTCTGAGAACGATTGCGTCCAACGGTATGGATCAGAAGGAGAAGCTGGAATTCTGAATATGAACTTTTCATATTGTGATAAGCAACTACAAATAAAAATCTCATTGCTAATTAAATTTGCAAGTAATCTACTTTGTAAGATGGAAATCTCTTGGCAGCTAGAAGGTTTTACTCCCAGGATGATATGTCCTAGGTGTTTACCTGGCAGCTGGAAACTGGATGTAAATTGAGTAAACCTGCAGTTAGGGTATCAAAATGCTGATGGCTAAAACTGCTTCCCTTGTTGTTTCCTCAAACACACCTGTAGTTTGATTGCCTGCTACAATGACAGCGACAAGTACACCATTAATTGATAAAACCATAATGGTAGTACTAAAATAAAGTCTGTCATGAAATAGGCAGTGTGGAAGGAAAACATTTTAAATCTGAACTTACTGAAAAAGTATTTTTTTACTAAATAATGTTTTCATTAAGAAATTTAAAAAGCATGTTTTTTAGGGGATTGCTGGCAGTAACGAGTTTTAGGTTTTGGCAAAGTGTTGCTGCGTTGTCTCTTGAGAGAACAGAAGTTCATATCTTGATAGGCTGAGGCCAGTTTGTGAGTGTAGGTGCTGAGACTTAGGAGATTTGTGAATTGGGATTTAAAAGGTACTCTGTAAAGATCATGTTCAAAGAAGCAAGGTGATACAGGACCTCTTCTAGGCACTTGTGCTAGGAAGAAAGTAGCCCTTTAAGACCAGAGTTGGAGATTTGGATGACCAGGTGGAGCACAGGACTGAAGGTCACCTGATTCTCTTTGGGCTACATAAGGCAACACTGAAGTCTTGCCATAGTTTTCTGTAAAGTGGTTGAATGTGGAGGAGTTTTCAAGAGAGAGAGATGGTAGTAATAGTTATAGAAATAGCAGGTAAGAGGTTTTATTAAAGGCGAAATATGTTGTAGATTTTTATGTTGTTTCTAAAGTCTGGAAGTAGCTTAAGTGATCTGATAACAGGGCATTTTGAGTTGTGCTAGTAAGTAGGATGCTGAAAGTGAATGTAGTAGTTGGAGCCTTTTAAAAATGTATCTTTCCTAAGAGTTTTTATCTTTAATTTTCTTCTGTTTGTTTCTACCTATAGAGATTGAGTGGCTATGTCATTACTTGATTTTTGAATGTAGGGCTTAGAGCGCGTGTAGTATTCTCGTTAAGGTTTTGTGCTGTTAAATACTTTTTACTAGGATTTACTTACTGTAGGACTAACTACTTGTGTTTATCGTTCCTGGGCTGACTTTAAAGGTTACTAGAGTTGAAAACTGCTTCTTGACTTTAGGAAAACTTCTAGGATATTCTTAAGTAAGGACTAAGTAGCTCTTAAGAGCAGGAGAAAGGAGAGGGATAGTATATGAGGAATTTGAAGTAGAAGTGTGCTTCTTGGTTTTCAGTAAAAAAACTTTTCTAGAGGTGTCTGGTACCTGATGGTGAGATGGTAATGGATCTCCTGCTAAAACTGACTTCTGTTCTTTGTTGTTTTCCTTTGCTTTTTTTCTTTGATAGTGGGACATGCAAAGAGCTGATTTTAGGTGTTGTGAGAGAAGACTGTCTAGTGGAAGGGATGTTTGAGTAGTTATAGCCACAGGGTTTTCCTTGTAAAGATGGATAGAGGATTAGTGGCAACTTGTATTCTCTGTTGAAGGTTTTTGGTGCTTTTACTCATGTGAAAGTGGTAAGCACATGCTATGGGAAAATCAGATACGTATTAAAGACTCAAAGTCTCTGGTAAAAGTTTGGTAAGGAGTGGGAAGAAAAGTCAGTATTAGTGTGGAGCTTTATCTAATTCCAGATACTAGATAGGGAAACACTTCAGACTAGTTAAAAAGAAGGTTTAGAAATGCTTCAAGTAGTTTGAATGTACAAAATAACACGTAAGAGTAAGTTACTAATTTGTCAGCCGCTGTATTCTGGGACTGTAGTAGGGAAGGAACCCTCCTGAAGGAAAAATGAAATTATAGTCAAGAGCAGTTGCTCTATAAATAAGGTTACTAATCATAATCAATAGGTTTGTGGGACTTGCCTATGTAGCTCTACCACACTTGTTAAGGTTCTAGCTTCAGGACTGTTTTGCAGTCCAAAACTAGCTGTAAAATCAGATAGTAGTGTTGTGGCACTTAAACTTGTCAGAAAACATAATAACTCTTGAGTTCTGGTATGATCTATGTACTGGATTCTCTTAGGCACATCTGAAAATTCAGCTGGAAATACTGTTTTATGTCATGTGGATGTCCATATTAGTATGCATAGTGTCATCAATTGTGAGCGGTACATGAAGTAAAACCCTGAGATGTTAAGTTTTAATGTATTTTGGTGTAAAATGCTGTTTGTTTCCTGACTTTATATGAAGTGGACTGCCACAAAACAGGCAACAAACTGTCAATTATATTATGCTTTACTCTTAATTCCCTTCTACTCTTTATGTAATGCTAAGCTAGTGAAATAAACCTTGGAAATTGACTTGTTTCCTCTAGTGCAGCGTGCATGTATTGCCTCAGGAGAGACCTATTGTCACAGATATGCGTTTGACAAGTTTGGGTTTGGTATCTTAGTTTTGTGTGAAGCATTCATTTATCTGATGTGACTTGATAAGCAGAGCATGACTGAGCATAGTGAATGGGTGCTCAAAACCATCCATACAAGACTGAACTTTTTGTTAGTAAGTGTGGAAATCTTCTGCTGCCCTCTTGTGGTCTTTGTTCAGATACATTTTTGCTCTAAAGCTGTTAAATTAATTTTCCTTTAAAACTGCCAGTAAAGCTAAAAATGTCCTTATTCTGGTAGGCAAGAGCTAATGTTACAGGATATGGAGTATTTTTCTATGATAAAATTACTGGCTTTGTGGATGACAGGAGAGCAGCGTCACCTATCTTGACTTTTGCAAAGCTTTTCACACCATCTCCTGCAGTATTTGTACGTCCAAGTTAGGACTTCATGCTCTGAATGGGTAGATAACTAGACGAGTGGAAAACTGGTTGGATAATTTGGTGTGGAGCGTGTTTAATACTCTAAGCAAATGCTGGTAACAGAATACCACAGGGACCGATACTGAGACTAGTTCTGTTTAACTTCTTTATCAGTTGCTCAGAGGAGTTTGCAGGTGACACAAAAATGGGGGAGGACCAGTTGACATGCTCAATGACAAGACTGCCATTCAAAGATCTAGACGAGCCACAGGACCAGCAGGAACTTGCTTTCCTGAAGCTTGTTTTCTAGTATCAGATCCCTAGAATGTCTTCAGAAATCTCCTGTGCTATCTTGATCATGTTCAGAAATTTGTTTTGTAAATCTAAACAATGTAACATGCCAAATCAACTAGTCAACTTTCTGTCTGATGGGAAATGTGCATTATCATTGATTGCTTGACAAAACCTGCTATGAAGCAGTCATTCAATCTCTTGTCAGTGTTGGCTTTGGTAAGTAAACCTCAAATTTGCACTGAGGTAATAGCCACGTAATCATGAACCTGAAAACAAGGATGTGTTCTTTATAATTCTGTGTTGTTAACTTAAAACTCACCTGTTCTTAGACAAATCTTTAAAAATAATCTTTTTTTTTTGTGTCAGTCATGCATTGCATTTTTAAAGTGAACCATCTTTCCTTTGCTTTTAACTTGATATATATAGAAGCAAGATGTGCAGTTTAAGACCTGTGTAAAATAAATTTGGTATTATGTAAACTTCATCAGTACCATATGGCTTGTCCGAATTGTTGTCTTGTGACTTCCTAAGGTATCATAGAGTAACTGGTAATATTACTGAAGTCTGTAAACTGTGTAGTTGAGCACTTAAAATGTATGCACTGCAGTAATCAACTTGGATCATCTGCTCTAGACCAGAAATCTTGTTGATCTGTATAGTACACCTCCAAAGTGACTCTGTGTGACTGCTGCGCCTGCCATACAATTTTCAGTAGGGTACTAATTGTAGAACTTCTAAACCAAAGAAGTTTTACATATATGTGCCTTCTCTTGAAGTATCTTCTCTTGAGGACTGATTTGAGAGAAGCTGTGGATTCAGCAGTCATTTGGCTAAAGTGATTTAGGCAATCCCTAGTAAAGCCTGGGTACGGTAAGAGCCACACAGGCACGCTGTAGCGGTTCTGCTCCTCTGCAGTATTGAAACTGTCCAAGAGGGAGCTGAAGGCAGAACAGATGTGGCTGTCTGCCAGTGGTTTTAGAAAGTCACAGGAGAGATGTTTTCTTTCATTGGGGTTTTGCAGCAATTCAGACCTGTGTGCCTAAATTCAGTTGAAATAATTCTTTGGATCTGGGCCTAAACAAATGAAGTTCCTTTGGACCTTGAGTCTCTGGGCTAAAGTCAAATATTTAACATGCTTACAAGTGATTAGTTAATATGGTAAGATGAACTCTTAAAGACTTATGATTGTTCTGGTACGCGCTTCTTGTGTGAAGCTTCATTTCTTTGAAGCTTCTTTACCAGTCACGAAGTGCAAGAATATGGTGAAATTAAACTTAAAGACCTTTTCAAATGTTACCTGTGGAAACATTACTGAAACAGTAATGTGTATCTTAGCCTACTGGTACTTTGTTCAATGGTTCACTATTACTGCCTACAATAAACCAGATGTCTGCAAGGAAAATGAGAAGTTAGTCTTTTAGCAAAATACTTATTGGCAGATAATACACTGTCACTTCTCAGAAAGTTTGTTGTCTAGGAAAGAAATGTTAGAACTGAATCAGTTGTATGGTACTGTTTCTGGTCTTTCTGTTTCAGCTGTCTAGTTTTCTGTTGGTGCCATAAAACTTTACTAAATTTTCAGGTATTTGTAAATATCTGAAAAAAATGACCTTGGGATGACTGAGAGTTAAACTGCTGACTTCTAGCTAACTTCTAACTGTAGTTCGCTAAAACTGAAATCTTAAATATTTATTCCATCCAACTAGGAATGCGTTACCTGTACAGACTTTTATCACCATCTTCTAATTGTTCTCCATGGACATCTAGGAATAAGGATTGCATTTTGGCTATATTGGGTTTGATTGTTCAACTGCTTTATTGCTTTTACTCTCACTACTACAAACTCTTTTCCTTCATTTTTTTTTTTAAACTTCCACCAATAGTTGCCTTTTCCTCCAGTCCTTGTCAGTCTAGTTATGTAATGCTTAAATTGTAGGAAGGCTTCTCGAGTGTGTGCGTGCGTGCATGTGGTTTTGTAGGCTTTCTCAGTAGCGTGTAATAAAAGAAGATTGTGATCCATGATAACGGCTCCAAGAAACTGGTTTTTGGTTTCTCCTATTTGGAAGTTAGGAATAAAGAAATCAGTCTATTCCACTTTTTACCGAGTTCAGGGGAATTTAAATATTCTTTCATTTTTTTTTATATGAGCATCTTTATCAGTTTCAGAACAGTTAGATGGAGGGGCGTTTGTATGTGTGTATATATATGAAGTGCCATGCTTCTACTTACAAAAAGGCAGTTTGTAGCACAAATGCTGCCAAACCCTCACAATATCAATGCTAAAACTACTTCTGCAAAAATGGTATTTGACTGCTCACAAGAGGGCACTGCAACTTTAATTTTGTGCATGTTATTGTGAGACATAAGCCTTGCCATGAGATCTAGCAACAGAAAGGCAAGTAATGTTGTCATTCTCCAACATAATTAATTTTAAAACCAAGCTGTTGTCAGTAAAGATTTTTTTTAAAAAAAAAAAGGAAAGAAATTAAATTGTTGATGGTAATCCAGAAATTTGAGTCGAGAGCTTTGAAATGGAAGGTCCTTTGGTCAGCTTCAGGGTCAAAGTATTGTAGCTGGTGATGACTGAGTAAGGCATGCTACATAAAGAAATCTGATCTCATTTAAAAAAAAAAGACTGACCATAATGAACTAATTTATTTACGTATCAAAGCCTTAAGTGTCATTAGACAGCTCAGTAGGCAAGTCATCGTAAGAGGGGTTTTCACTTAGTAAAGATTAATTATAGCCTCCAGCATATCAAGTTTATTATGTCCAATAAGTATGGCAAACAGCTGGAGGAACATGTTTGTCTTTACACTTGATAGCGTTCTCTTGCCTCGAGGTCTGACTCCTGAAAGAATAATTAGTTGTTGTGGGTGAATTGTTCCTAATTCTGCAAACTGGTTTTTGGTGTGTATTTAATTTTGTGCTTTAAGTAAAACACAATGAAGGTATTGGGTCTGATACTGAAGTTGTCAATATATAACTTTGAAGTAGTGTCTGAAATCTAAAGCAGAGTTACCTTTTTGTATTGGTTACTTTTAATCCACGTGTTCATTGAATTTAAACTTTTAGTCTAGAATGTTTTTTTTCTCAGTGGAAATACGACAGATGGGTAGCCCACAAATGGTTGGACTTTTAGGGTCTACCTGCTGAAGAAATTCATTATAACAAGCTGGTTTTACAATTTTCCATACTGGCTCTTTCACTTCTGAAATTACTTCCCACTGAATGACATAGAAACTCATGAACTATAAATTACAAAAAAGCATGTATCACTGAATAGACAAGGCCTGCCTTGGAACCAGATTGTGTGAATAGCCAAAGGGGTCATAAAAAAATCTACTGAGGAAAACCTGTACTTTATGTTATAAAGTTTTATTATATGCCTTTCAAAAGCATATATGCTACAGGATTATGACCCAAGCTGGAAGGAGGGGCGGAGCTGGTAAAAGCTAATAGAGACATCCAAATATACAGTGAGAAAAGAGATTACTGAAGAAGTGAAAAAAAGAAATGGTGTAAGGTGGTTCAGCAGAGTAAGGAAGCTTCTGATAGCAAAATGAATTTAGGATCTCAAGAGCAGGATTTTGCTTTTTATGCAGTGCAATGAAGATAATGTCGAAAAGGAAGAGAATTCTTGGTTTCAACAATAAGAACTTCATATTGGTGAGAGGCAGGGACAATTATTTTGAGTTTTGGAAGCTAAGACTGAGCTGTCAGGATGAACTTGTGCAGTTTTGAAACAGGGGCAGAGCAATATTTCTTAAATAAGAATGTCTAGCTAAATAATGCATCAGGTAAGTCATTTGGTGCCTAGCTGAGCCTTTTTTTGTTTTAATATTGTATGACTGCTGTTCTTGGCACACAAGACTGACTTACTAAATTTGCCCCAAGCCTTTGCCCTGTGCCTTCACCACTCTTTTTGGGAGCATCTCTTAAAAATGAGTCGACATGAATCGTGAAGTGCATTCTGCTTGGCTCAAAGAGCAAATAGCCATGAACAGACAGTCTGACAAAATCAGGTTCCAGTGTCTTTTGGGAAGAGTATTTTAGTCATGGTGTATTTTCTTAGTTTGTGTAGCACAGTTTCTACAGACATATCAGGGTACCTTTCCTCATGTGCTAGGTGGCTTTATTTGGTCTATAGTAGCTGCTAACTAAACTCCAGAGAAAAAGATCAAGGACTTTCCTAGAAGGTGTTTCATTAAGCAAGAGCTGTGTACTGTGACTTCGTTTTCCGGTTTCTGTTGACAGAAGTGAGTAACTGGACTCCATCACTTCAAGAAATAGGTCAATTTGAGTGCCACTGGTAGAGTTTATTTTGAATCTAGGTTTTTCTGCAAAGTTAAGGTCTGGTTCTGCAAAGCTGAAAGGATTGATTCACTGCATCAACAGTCTACTATAAAGTCTGTTGGTCACATTATGTAAAAACTTGCTATGAGGTGCAAAATAATAAGGAAGCTAACTCTCAATTGTCTATGTCCTCTATGGTTAAAGGAAAACTACCTGTAACTTGCTGGTAGTACTGTGAAATCACTACTTCTGAAGTTTATAGGTCAACTGGAGCTTTCTTACCCCAAGCTGCTTCTGATGAAAGTACTATAATCTCTAAAGTAATTAGCACTGTGGTGATGGAGCTTTCATATATTGTTGAAAAGTTACTGTGGCCACATTGGTTTTGAACTAGTGGTTGAAATGCCTAGTTTGATTTTTATTTTTATGGGTTATTGATGCTTCATAGTAATTGATGACCCTTCCATCCTGGAATACACTGTTTATGACAGTCATGACCTGTCACACTGATGGAGGGCTTGGCAGGGGCAGCATGCTATTTTTCTGTGTATTTATTTGACACCCAGAGCATGTCACTAGAGCGCTGATATCTCCCCTAACTTGTCATGGTCTCAAACTGAAAGCACTTCTTACATGACCTTTGCTATCCAAATCGCAGATCTTTATTTGCAAAATATTGTTACATGTTGTGTATGGCTAGAATATGTCTATGTCGTAAATCCCCCAGTAGAAGAAAAAGCTAGAATGACAGGACAGTCTTTCTTTGAAACTTGGTAATAAGATGTGCTTAGATACTGTTATAAAAATAAAACTTCAGAATGCGGTAAACCTGCACTGGCTTGTGATCTGGCTTTCTACCTTTTTGCTCTGTTTTTGACTCCAGAGGTACAGGGTGAGGCTGTCATTGCTGTCTGTCATATCTTGCAGGCAGATGCTTGCTGGCATGTGTAGAACATTTATTCTCTGATGTCAGAATGGAATTCTTTCGGATTTAGAACTGATATATTCAGCAGGCCTTTACTGTTTAATCTTCAAGAGTATGGTTTAATAAGTACAAACAAAAGTGTGTGTATATATAGCCACCAATAAGACCAATTAGGTAATATCAAACTCTTATTTTAGTTGCACAAAGTTAAACAGACTAAATGTCAAACATGAAGGCACAGAAATACTTTGTATTGCTTTTTATTTTTCTTCTTTTAAGTTACCTTTTATTATGTTCAGTTTTTCTGTAGTTTAAGTACATAAACTTGTTTTGTAGCTACTCTAAATCTTCACACTTTCAACTCTTGTAGAATCTCATTTGTTTAACAGCACTATATATCCAATTGTAAGGATTTGCAATCAATAGGTAGAAATCTCATGGGCAGTTGAAGCTTTGGAGCATGAAAGAACAAGAGGTAGAACGTGGCCGTTAAGAAAATAGCTACACTGGACAAAGCACAGTGGGATGTTCTGTGAGAAAATAGTGGACAGAAGATATGATTGCATAAATTAGATGGATATTCAGCCTCTCCTTTCTGTTATTTATGAAGGCATCAAAGAAAATAACCCTCTGCTCAGAAGGGTGCTGTTGGCTATACTGACTTAAATTTATTTTTTTAACCTACAACTCTTTCATGAGTATGCTGAAATATAGCGCTTTTCTAAAAGCCTAATGAATATCTAACCTATGTGTATTTTTTTACCAGTCTCATTGCCCAGTTTGAACCTGCTTGTTTATTTCTAGCTACATGAGTTAACCCCTTTAATTTAAAAGTTGCTCCTCTTAAAATAAATTGAATTGAATACCACTCGGTTCTAGCTTTCCTATGGAAACAAAATCTTGAAAAAAGTGAATGTTAAGGTATTGGTCTTGGAATTCATTTGTGAATATTTCTCTTGATATTCATTTTTAATGTGCCTCATCTTGAAATGAGGGCAAGAGTACTAATTATATTCTTCTATGTGCATATAGCTCCTTAAACATGCCAAAATTTGACTTTGCTGTTTTGTTTTTGAAGTGTAGTTAAATCATGGCCTCAGTGAGTTCATGGCAAGTTGTCTAATCTCAGCAAAATTAGTTAGAATTTCAACCACTGTGTAAAAACCTTAGTTAAGTGAATGAATACATGATTCTGGATGTCAGCTAAGATTCATGATACAGATGATGCCATTAATATGAAGAGTTCATGGAGGGCATTAGCATTTGGATAACACATTGCAGTGGCTTCAAATAACAAACTCCAAAAGAGCTGATGAAAATATTGAGAGTCCAGATAGCTGGTGAGATATAATGTCAGGAATAGTTGATGTAGAATAGCTTAAGTTCTGATTCTAAGTTGATCAGGAAGAACTATTTAACTTAAGTACCCTTGGTAATTTGAAGATAAGGAACAGCAAAGCTTTCAAAAGAATACTTAAAACTTTAGTTCATAGTTTTGCAGTAGGTGTAACATCTTGGCTGGTATCAAATTTGGTGGCCTCAAGTTGTGATAGAATAATGGCATTACCTTTTTATTAGTACTTAGTTTTTCGTCTGCTGGTGGGCATCTGGCTGTTTAGGAATGCTGCTTCCAAACTATAAATAGTATGTTTGATATAGCTGCTTATGTTAATGACTAAAGCTCAATAGTCTCTGTAATAACTTGATATAATGGAGGAACTGGTGCCACAAATAAGCTTAGCTAGGTAAGGTACTATAAAAAAAGACATTGAGACCAAATTTTAAAAGCTCTGAATAGACCAAACTTGTGGAATTGATCAGTTGGTTGTCCTAATGCTTAGCAATTTATTACACTAGTTCTGCAGATTGTTAACCATATAGACCTACCAGATGTTGCTACTGTAGCACTTTGTTAACACAGTGGACACTAAGACAATAATTCTTGATATATCTAAGGTAACTAAAGCAAAACTTACATATGAAACAAAGCTGAGAAGTTACTTGAGGGAATTGTGTGCCTTTACTGGAATGCAGAATGGGAATCCCTGGGTTATGAATCTGTGCTCTAAGGTCCTGCTATGAGCTTTTTGAGATCTAAAATAGTTGCGTTTATATGTTGGTGGTCCCCACCCTGAATCAGTAAATGTCCCAACTTTTCCATGAGGTGTAGAAAAAGATGCACTTCCTCCTCATTATCAGCCCGTGCTTTAGTTTAACTTTTCCACTCTGAGTTCTCCCTTCTTTCTCTTTCCTTTTTCCTTGTTCATTCTGTCCCAAACATGATAGAACCTGTGTCTATGTGGGTTCTATTGCAGGTAAAACTGAATTTTTTACATTGATAACTTGGAACAGGACCATGATTTTAGTTTATAAATCTAAGATGTTTGCTTTCTGCTTCATTGTTAGAGGAAGTTATATTTCTATTTAATTAACTACTAAAACAGTCTAAGGTGGAAGAGAACTTAAGTTAAAATTGTGTCTTGTTAACATCTCTAACAGGTACAACTATTTACTTCTACAATATTTGTTCTTATGTCCCTTTCTGGGCACTATTTATGTTTATCTTCTGACACATATTGTAGGCATTGAGTATTAGGGCAGTACTTGAGCATCCAGTTTTTTAGACATATTTTGCAACACTGAACTGTGTAATAAGCTATTGATGCTCTATTCTAATGCAGATTTTGGGATTAGGACATGTATGCTCCAGGTCTCAGGATTTTTGAAAGAATTCTGGTTGCAAGGCATCTAGGATACAGAAGGGGAACCTGGCAAAATAGAAAGCCTCCTTTTCAAATTAGTTTTGTGCTTTTTTTTTTTTTTAGTGTGTGATAATGGAATATTGTAAGTGAATGCTTCTATAATTGGGCAGGAGGGGTGGGGAAGAGGAGCACGTAAGGTAGCTTGACATGTCCTGTTATAATAACAAGAATAGTCTTTTGTGTGTTTTGCTGGTTTGTGATTTATTTTTTTCTTCCCCGTCTACAGGGCCTTGTTAGGTGGTAAGCTTTCTAGTAGTTCGCAGTAGTTGTTAAGAGGATATTGTGATTTCTTTTCTTGTGACAAAGTATGTCACTTAAGGTCTAATGCTGTCTCTCATATTCCCGGACACAGAAGAATCCTTCTACTAGTAAATCTGGAAGGAAGCTGTATGTGATCTGGCTAATAGAGAATACTTGGAAATTATTTTCAGTTTGCAGTTCAGGCTAGGTAGCAAGGCTTCCAATGAAACAGAGAACAAGTTCTGATAACTAATAATTTAATGTGGGAAACTTGTAGTGGGTTTTCTTCATGGGGGTAACTTTGCCTTCTGGCAAAATAGACAAAGGCTTAGAATCTCAGGGTCCTTAACTCTGTCATGTCAAATTGTAGGCTTGCTGTTTCTCTTTCTCCCTCATCTGGCAGAAGGCAGAAATCTGGCATTTAACAACTTAGTGAAATGATTTGGAGATCTTACTGATGTTCAAAAAGCATGCCTACAAAGCTTAGAGTGATGTAGCTCACTTAAGAATTCTAAAAACTCAGTTCTTAAACTTAACTAAGTGAAATTGTCAAGTACCATAACATATTTACTAGTTTGACAGACTTTTTTTTTTTTTCAGCCAGCCAAACACAGCTTGTGTTTCTAAAGAGAGAACAGATTGTCGTGGTTCCTTCTCCTTAGTGTACAGAAACACAGACGTATTTGACAGCAACAGAACAGCACGTTAGGATTGAGACCCAAAGACAGGCATATATGCATGAGTTTTCTGTTGAGCTATTTATTGTCTTTTAGGTTAATAAATAGCAAGTAGGCATTCCTTTGAGAGTAAACTGCTAAATTAATCCTGGATGTCTACTAGTTAAAAATAATTAGGAAATAGAAATATGAAAAGAGACTATTTTGAGCTTAAACAAGACTGACTTGACACAAATTTCATAGCAAAATCTATTAAGGTTACTTATCTGAGGTAGGCAGACCACTACTCAAAGAACCATAATTAATGTAAGTACAGAATGTCACCAGTCTAGTTTAGCTGTTCAAGTTAAAAAAACCTCTGGTAAATAAATAGAGGGTTGACAGTATGTACTTTATTTGCCACTGAAAGTCTTAACACTTCCTTTGTATTTTCACTGGAAACACAGAATGTGGTAGAGGGGAAGGAAGTCATATTATAGTACTCCCAAAATGTAAGTATCTTGATTGTGTACCTGCAAGGCAATCGCAGTTCATTCTTCTTGTGTGGAAGTGCTTGACCAGGTGGATCTGGCTGCTGGTGATCAAAAACTGCTAGTCAATAGGAGGAAAATCATAAAAGTACTAGCTAAATGCATGACAGAAGACAATTCTCCTGAACGCGCCAATAAGCCTTGTCATCAATGTGCAGTGCTGAGTGAACATAATCACTGGAGCGGTGTTACAGCTATATTTCATATTATGGAAATATTTTTCAGGCATCCTGAGGAAACAGTGTGCTGAGCCTGCTTGCTGTGGGAAGATGCAGCTGTTCCTGATACAGAATTTATCCACACAGGGATTCAAATGGAAGACTGCTGGCTTTCCTTTAAGAAGCTGAGTCTTCCTGTCCAAAACCAATTGTAGGCCTAATATCTTATTGTGTACTGTAGTTGTAGTATGAAATAAAGCCATAATGTATTCCTGCACAATCCATTTAACTAGCCTGAAATATTCTAATATGAGATTCTGCTTTCTAGTAGACCTTTACTAGACTTGCACATCTGCAAAAACTTCTAATTCATTACCTGTAGTAATGAGCAAGAACTCTTTCAGTTTAGCTGTTTGATTAGCTGGTGTAGAGGCTTGCCTTGTATGTTAGATAATTCAGTTTTGAACAAGTATTGTTCATCTCTTCAGTTACTGTAATTGTCAAAGCAACTCAATGTTTGAGCTAGGTACAACACTAAGTACTAGACTGAGAACCCTGTACTATATGTGAGCAAATTCCCCACTTTATTAAAAAAGACTTTGGGGGATGTTCCTGTGCTACTCAAATAAATGTGTAATTATTAAATGAAGAAATCTTAAGAAGTCTTAAAGGTTGTGTTTTCATTAGAGACTTGTAAAAATATGATCAATTAGAACAAATTCCATTGAGAGAGGTTGGGATGAAGATGAAAGCATTCCTTATTCTCCAGAGGAAGCATGACCAGGGTCATATAGGTCACTGTAGGGTCTTTAAGAAATGGAATCTAGCTAAAGCTGTTAACAGTTGCCGAAGAGATGTGCCAGGTGATTGGGGATGCTCATGTTCATGTGTGTTATGTGACTTCTGAGGCTAGTCTGTCTTGCTTCTTATGACTTTCTCAGTCTATCCTAGGTAAATCGGGGCTCAAAAATGTGTTTCTTCAATCTCTTTGTCTTAATAATAAAATTGTTCAGCTAGATTCAAGACATTGATTGTACAGTTATTTATTATCTAAATTATCACTTGTTCAAATGTTGGATGCTTTTCAAAGGTGGTGCTGGAAAGTGTTCTCAATCTCCTCTTCAAAAGCTTGGCATGTTTCTTCTGTTGCTGGATTGTGTATCTATAACTTGGGTACCTGACTCTTTTCATAGTGAACTGGCTTACTAGCCAGTATTCCTAGACTTCTTAAAATATTGCAATTCTAACACAGGACTTCATAAAATAAAAAGTCAGAAACTGACTAAAGAGCATGTCTCAAAATGTAGTTTAAGTGGTTTAAACATTTGGTTCCCAGAAGTCAGTTAGCTGCTGCTTATCTTTTTGTCAGCCAAATTCATCTGCCGTACTCATGGCCCACATTGCTTACAATTGCATGTTGGCTGTCATCTTCAGACTTGGTATGTGACTTCCTACAAAAGCTTTGAGAGGAGGTTTTCTGTTTTTAGGGAAGATAGATGGAAGCTGCTCAATTCACATTTTAAGAGAAGCATAATGAAACTGAGACTGCTTTGTAAATGAGGTCTACCAGGCAGCCTTTAAACCTTGGAGATGATGGGCGAGTTATGAGATTAATCAGGTGATCTCCCTTGCTGTCACAGGAAATAAAGGGTACAAATATACTTAAGACAGGGCAACATGCTCAGTAATATGTTTCAATGTGGAGTCTTCTCTGTGGCTTTCAGGGTGCTTCTATAAAAGTAGCTGGCAAGTAGTAGTCTGTCTAATAAGTAGATGAAGGAAGCTATCTTCTAGTTCATTCACAGAAAGTACCTTTTATTTATTCAAACATAGTAAAGTAGTATTCTAAACTTAACCATTTTACAAATACATTAATAACAAAAACAGAGCCAGGGAGAATCTCCATCCCTTATTGGATGTGGAGGGGAAGATTGTCAACAAGGATGAGGAAGAGGCTGAGGTACTTAATGCCTTCTTTGCCTCAGTCTTTAATAGTAAGACTAGTCATCCTCAGGGTAGTCAGCCCCCTGAGCTGGAAGACAGGGATGAAGAGCAGAATAAACCCCCCATAATCCAAGAGGAAGCAGTTAGTGACCTGCTATGCCAACTGGACAGCCACAAGTCTATAGGCCGAGGTGGGATCCACCTGAGAGCGCTGAGGGAGCTGGCGGAGGAGCTTGCCAAGCCACTCTCCATCATTTATCAGTGGTCCCGGTCAACAGGGGAGGTCCCAGATGACTGGAGGCTTGCCAATGTGACACCCATCTACAAGAAGGGCTGGAAGGAGGATCCAGGCAACTATGGGCCTGTCAGCCTGACCTCAGTGCCAGGAAAGATCATGGAACGGATCATCCTGAGTGCGCTCACGTGGCATGTGAAGGACAAACAGGGGATCAGGCCCAGCCAGCATGGGTTCATGAAAGGCAGGTCCTGCTTGACCAACCGGATCTCCTTTTACAACCAGGTGACCCACCTAGTGGGTGAAGAAAGGTCTGTGGATGTTGTCTACTTGGACTTTAGTAAGGCCTCCCACAGC
>VFFE01009205.1:2067609-2121019 GCA_008921705.1 Burhinus oedicnemus
AACAGTATCCCACAGGCTTCTTGATTCCTGCCCATTCTTGAGTTAGTACTCCTTATGCAGTTTGGTTAGAAACATTTACGAATAGGTAAAAGGATCTTTCTAAATCTGGAAGGCTCAACACTGGAGCCTCTGTTAACGTCCTCTTGATCATTTTAAACTTTTCCTCATCTTCCTCATTCCACTTAATCTTTTCCCTAGTCAATTTTTCATATAAAAATTTTACTTTCTCACTAAATCCCTCAATCCAAGGCCTACAATATTGCAAAAGTCCGAGCAGTTGTCTTACCTCTTTTCTTGTTTTTGGAGCTGATAAAGCTAGAATCCCGGATACCCTGTCAGGATCCAGTCTTTTTCTTCCCTGGCTAAGCCAATGTCCTAAATATCTTACTTCCTTTTCCATGAATTGTAATTTAGATTTTGAAACTTTCAACCCCTTTTCCCCTAAGAAATTAAGTAGCTCAATAGTGGTTCTCAGAGTTTCTTCTTCAGTTTTCCCTGCTATTAATCAGTCATCCACATATTGCAAAAGCTTTACATCTCCTCTTACTTCGAAAAGCTGCAATAATTTTTCTAGAGTTTGGCCAAATAAATTTGGGGATTCAATAAATCCCTGAGGTAGTACAGTCCATCTAAGCTGTTGTCATCTCCCTGTCTTGGGGTCTTCCCATTCAAAAGCGAAGTAATTTCGGGACTCTTCGCTCAATGGGCAAGCCCAAAAAGCATCTTCTAAATCTATTACACTATACCATACATGATGAGGTGTTAAATGGTTTAATAAAGTATATGGGTTTGCCACTACCGGGAATTTAGTCATAGCTCGTTGATTCACAGCCCTAAGATCCTGAACTAACCTATGCTATCCATCATTCTTTTTTACCGGCAGAATGGGAGTATTATGTGGGGACATGCACGGTTCCAGCATCCCTTTTTGGAGCAACCTATCTATAACTGGTTTAAGTCCTTTTCTTCCTTCCAATGGGATAGGATATTGTCTAACTCTTATTGGCTGTTGCGGATCCACTATATTTATTATCAAGGGTTCCATATCTAATTTTCCTGAATCTCCTTCTTTGTACCATACCTGAGAATCTATTTCTCCCTCATCTTCTTTAGTGAGAGTATATAACTGTATCTTCAATTCTCCCCCTTGGGAGAATTTCCAACCCCAATCTTATTATCAAGTCCCTGCCTAACAGATTATGTCTGCTTCAGGTACCAACAATAGGTCGTTAAGACATAATTTCTTTTCTGACTCTATTTCTACATTTTCTAATATAGGAACCTTAAAAGGCTCCCCTTTTGCCCCTATTACAGTAGTATTCCTTTTCCCTTCCTTAACTCCTTTTGGTAATTTTCTAATAGTTGACTTTTCCGCTCCAGTATCTACTAAAAAATACACCTCTTCTCTCTGGGGACCTATTAATAATTTTATCAAGGGCTCATTTGATGTCCGGGTCCCCAAAAGATATAGCCCCTGACACCCCTAATCTTCCTTAAACATTTTCTCATCCTGTTTCTTTTTCCTACAACTCCTCTGAATATGCCCCTTCTTGCCACAATAGTAACAGATAGGGAGTCCGTCTTCTTGTTCTCTCCGTTTGTCCTTTGCTTCTTTTTCACTCTGCTTTTTTCCTGATCCTTCCCCGTCCTTCCTTTCAACTGGTTTTTGACTTTCCCTTATTGCTGCCATGAAAATCTTTCCTTTTGCCTTCTGTTTCTCCTTGTCCTTTCTAACATACATTTTCTGCGCCTCTCTTAGTAACTCCTGTAAACCTCTGTCTTGCCAGTCGTCTATTTTCTCCAACTTCTTCCTAGTATCTCCCCAAAATCTGGCCACAAACTGAGTTTTCAGCAAAGCCTCCCCCACTGGGGATGTGGGGTCTACTCCTGAATACATCTGTAAATTTTTTCTTAACCTTTCTAGCCAATCAGTTGGCGATTCATCTTTCCCTTGGTGTTCACTAAAAGCCTTAATGTTTTTGCCCTCGCAGAACTGCTTCTCTAACTCCAGCCACTACTAAATTTCTGAGATCCCTCATATTCTGTCTGCCTTGTTCTTGTTGATGATCCCAATTGGGGCGGACAAGGGGCCATTTCTGATCCCCCGGGGGTCCCAGTTGGTTCTGTTGTTCCCATAAACGCATTCCAGCTTGTCTAATCATCTGCCTTTCTTCGGTTATAAAGAGGATTACCATAATTGATTGTATCTCATCCCAGGTGTAGGTGTTAGGTCCCAGGAATTGATCAAGCCTTTCAGATACCCCGAGGGGGTCATCTAAAAGTTTTCCCATTTCTTTTTTAAACATTCTCACGTCTCCGGTGTTAAGAGGGACGCTTACAAACCCTATTCCTCCTACACCCCCTCCCATAGGTACTTCCCGTAAGGGGTACAGATTGCCTCCCTGAATCTGTGCTCCGGCTTCTAATTGTTTCTGTCTTTCTTGACTACGGGTTCTACTAGCTAGTGGAGAAGAGGGAGTACTAGGTCTAAATTCCTCATCCTTTAAGCTTCCCTCATATGGTGGAGGAAGACTTTATAAGGGTTCCCATTCTTTATCTTTAAAGGTCTCTCTAACCTTATTTTTCAATACCAGGTTTTTCGATGTTATTTGGGAACCTTTCTGCAGGTGTCCATAATCACTTTCTTCCTGATTAAAGGCTGCTTTAGTATTTACATATAAATTTAAGGCTTGACATATACAATCGTCGTTAGTTCCAAATTTTGGCCAAAATAAATGATCAGATCTAATAGGTTATTTAGTCCATTCTATCATACAAAATTGAGCCATTTTCTCCTTATCTTTTCCTTTTCTTGATTCCCAATCATCCCAGTATTTTAACATTATTCCTAATGGGCTTTCTGGTGGAATGTCCAGCATTCTACTTCCCTTTTAAACCAGAGATCCTTTTTTGATCTGTTTGAGTCTGTAAGTTTACTTTTTTTTCCTGACCCATCCTGGAGTTATAAAAACCTCCGAATCCCTGGAACCCCCTAAAGAAGGTCCGAATCCCTGACTGTGCCTGTGTCTAAAGGTGTCTTGTAAGTCCTTAACCCACCCACGAATTCTCAAAGCACTCGCTTCAGTCCTTCATCGGCCGAGTCCCTCGCGGGAGATGGGAACCGCGGTTAGAAGACCTCCGCACTCGCCTTGGAACTAAGTCCCGTCTCACTCGCACCCTTACGCAGAGCCACACAATCGGATCCCACCCAACCGAAACGCTATACTCGCATCTCCTCTTCCTTCAGTTCGGGTCTTTGTGCGCACAATCTCGGGTCACGGGGGGGACGGGTTTCAATTCTTTACTTGCCTCTTATGTTCGTAATCTTGTCGGACTTCAACACTGCTACCGGCAAGAGCCACTAAACTGGGGCACCTCTCTTTACCGGTGGCAGAGCCAAAATTCAAGAGGATCACGTCGGGGTCACCAAATTGTGATGAATGAAGACGGAACTCCAATCTGAGTTCGGTAATCTTTATAAAAGGCAAGTAAAGCAGCAGAACTTCTCCAGCATGCTGCCCCCGCCCCGCCCCGGGACAGCCAATTTCTCAGAATATATAGAGGGTTTCATTTACATCTTCATAAGAACCCCGAGTGCACTCATACATATGCATAACCTATCCCCGCTTCGTATTATAATTAGCATTTCCATAAACTCCTTTTTCTGGCGCATGCTCAGTGTCTCTTGGTGGTGGTCGTCGGGGGTCGGTGGGGATCACCGCTAGTAACCTTTTGTCCTGGCGCATGCTCTGTGGCTTTCTCCGAGTTACAAAGCAGCTTGACCCCGTGCTCCTCTCTTCTGCGCAGGCTCTGTACCCTTTTGTAACCATTAGACTCTTAAAAAGTTACAAAAATGTGATTGAGAGTACCTTATGCGAGACCCTCTTTCCCACCTTTTGTTCACTCCTAGAACTTCACCAATAACATGTCTATTTTACAACAGATTATATAACCAGTCTATTCAGTTCTCCTCACCATTTCACATTAATTCAATTAACACGAATTATAACTTCATATATCACAACACGAATTATAACTTCATTTATCACATAAGTATAATCAATAACATCTTAAGCCTTTTTCTAATACTCTTATATAAAGTAGTTCTGCATTTATTGTCCAGTTCTAATATATGACACTTGCTGTCTGAATTGCATTGCATCTTGGGCTACTAATACAAGCAGGGCCTTAGTACTTTAGCTGAATGATTTCTCACTTTGAAAAAACCTGTTTTGGAATTTTTTGGTATTTTCAGGGATGTATGAAGAGTCTTACAAAAAAAAGCATTCTCTTTCAACTGAGGAATTAAATGTGTGAAATACAGATGTTCCAAAGAAATACCTGACTGTAAAAGCTGGCGCTTGCCCACTGTTGCAAACAAAACTGAACTAACAAAGTGGAATGCAATGAGACCAAAGTAGTCTTAAGTAGCAGGATAGTGTAATTATCTGGGTACCTCTTGTCCTTAAGACAATGTCATCTCTAAGCATGTCTTATTAAAAGATATTCTGATTAATCCTGTGAAATTGTAATCATCAGGTGCAGCTCTTGTGGCTACCATAGACTGTATAATATTGCACAATCAACATAGTATTCAGCTACCATCTAGTGGGGAGTTTGAGATAGTGTTCTGAAAATGCAGACCAGTAAATGCTCCAGAATCATTAATACCCATACAGGTATTGTACTTCAGGGAACTGCTGAGATTTTTTTTTGATTGTAGTCCTTACAAGGAAGACCATTCTGCCCCTTAAGGCCTACTTGAATTAAAAGGAAGCAGCATGCTAAAGTGAATGAAGCATACAAATTGTAAAATGCAGAAGCCTATAATTGTATTCCTGGGTTTTCCTTACAAAACCAAAGACTACCCATGTCCCTTTACGGTCTGAATGCCTCCATCTTCCTCTTACGGCTTTCAAAAAGGCAGCTGGGTTAAGTCAGTCTGGCAGATAAAAATTGCAAAGTTGAGTAACTAGGTTACAGTTGCATTGGCATCTAGACTGTATGTACAATTAAATGCAAGAGTAAAGCAGTATGAATTAAATCTCCAAAACAGATATGTTATATAAACCTGCATGTTCCTCAGGTATTTCTTAAATGAAGTATGTTTTTCCTGCTCTGTTTACTTACCACTGCTTGTATAGAGGTAAGCGGTTGGACTAGGTGTTCCTATGTTAGTTGAATAAAATGGAGGGTAGTAATGATGTAAACAGAATTAACTCTTGTTAACTCTTGTTAAAACAAAGAGAACAAACAATGTGAGCCTCAAAGCAGAACGTGGTGTTGCCTGTGGTGTTGCCTGGTAACTGGGCAGAGGCAGTAATCTGAGAAGAATTTGGAGTCATGGAGTCAAACTCAGTGTGGTGCAATTCTGACTTGCTGCAGATGTGCAAATCGGTGATCCTCCCTAATTTGGGGCAATAAGAGTGCTTCCTTCACAGAACCTTAAACATCATACAGCAAATTCAATGGTCTGTGCCTCAAAAGAACTGAAAATGAGTTTCCCTCTATTTCCATTGAATGTCTTTAAGGCACTTGTTTACTTGTTCTATATTAACATCAGTCTGTCTTTCACACTAAGACAGTGACACTAGTGTACCTTTATTAAAGTTTTAAAGTGTATGCAGGAAAAATGTGCAGTTTAGCATCTATTGATGAAGATTATTGATGCAGTTTTTACTAGATCTAGAAGATAAGGGCCTACATCATCCCATACAGCCAATGTGTGCTTGTCACTTAGATTAAACCAGGAGCTAATCGTTAAAGAAGTAGTGCACGTATGGCTCCATTTGTGGTTGTGTGGACCTCAGTCTGACAAACTACATGTAGCTTTAAGCTGAGCTAACTCCCAAAAGACACTTGGATGTTCCCATATTGCCAGTAATAGCTAATATCACTAAACTAAAGCGAAGCTCGGCCTGGTTTAGAGGGTTTGGCTGAAATGCACTGATTTTTGTACTGGAAAGAGAATGTGGTCCTGGACTGTGTTTAAAAACAGTAAGGAATTAATTGCAAAATGTTCCAGCACAACTGTAATTCTCCCCTGCTTCCTCCCCATACTTCCATTCAGCTCTTCTTTTTTTCCGCAGCCGCTGAATGCTGCATGTTCTTTGATCAGCTGAGGTTAAGCTAGCTCTAGCCTTGGAATGGAAATGATTCTGGAACACCCCTCCTAAATTATTTCTTTTTGGACTTGGTGGATGGGTCCCCTACAATTATCAAAGTTCTTCAGAGGCTGTCCTCTCTTGATCCTTGAGTGTACTACGGAGAACTGCTGCGCAACTTCAATGCATTGCTGGTTGAGTGCTATGCAGGAGGGAGGATCTTCCTATAGGCAAATATGTATTTTTGGAAGCCCGTAGGATACATGTGTGACTACAAGATCTAGTACTGTTGAGCACTTGTCTACTATATAGTTCTGTGAAATACTAGCATATTTTGTTTAGCTAAATACACGTCTGCAGTTAACTCTTTAAAAAAATTGAGAAGGCAGTTTTTTTTATGGTGGAACAAACAATTGAGGCCTATCCATACATGAGGCTGCTACTGACTTGTAGTTTGTAGCGGCTAGATGATAGTATGAGCTAGTCACTGTGAAGTCATTGTATACTACTTATTAGAAAATTTTGTCTGCTGGGTTAGAATGTCAGTTGGTTTAGAACCTGGTAGAGATGTGCTATTTGATGTGCTTGAGTTCTGAGTGTATGCATTCAGTCTTGCTTTTCAACCGAAAACTTCAAGCTGCTCCAGTGTTGAGAGACTTTTGGGGGGAATTTTTTTGTTTTGTATTTAAGTTGAAGATTCAAGCTAGTATTTTAAGCGGCTTTGGGCATATGGACTTTTGTCACTTCTGAGAGACTAGTGTCTTTAGCAAGGTGTCTCCCTGCACTTGGGTTTTTTCTTGTGGCGGTAGTGACAAAAGAAACATTTTGAGTAAGATTGAGAAAATCAATAGTTGTTGCATGGCACTGAAACATAAGCTCTATAAAATCACCTACTTAGTGATGGGTTTAGTAATCACTCTGCTACTGTTACTTCACAACTGTGTTGAAATGGAAGCCTGATTTGTCAACAGGAAAGACATTAGGGCATGCCAATAGCCCCATCTTTTTGTTACAGAAGTTGTCATGTTTAACATGAAATAACTATTTCATGACTTGAATGAGGAAACTGGATTATATAAATGAATTGAGCAAACTAGTTATCCCTCAAGGATGGATCAAGGACTTCTATTAAAACTAATATTGGAGCTTGAAAGTTGCAGACTCAAAGCTGTTAAAGCAACAGGAACAAAACTATGGAGATGTTACTGTTTATTTAAAATACCTGGTGGATATATAGTAGTATAGATTATGATCTTGAAGATGTTTACAAGATTGTACAGACTTGCTACTTTGACAACATAGATTCTCTGTAGCCAGATGCTGTTCCCTAGTACTGAGCTTTAGGATGTTTAAAAGTTAAAATAAAGCAGACTTCCTTGGGCAAGTGAGTTACTCTGTTAGGAAAAAATACTAATGAAAAACAGTTTCCTAGTCTGAAAACTTGCCTTCTGCTGGCTGCAGTAAATCATAGCTCTATTAGCCAGTGCTTGATTGGCAGGATCAGTGGGTTGTCACAGAAACCAAACATACTTGCTCTTAACAATACAATAGGGAAGGCTGTTTAGATTGGAGTTCCTTTCCTTGTTCTTCATTCCTGCAATACAGGGAGCCTTCTATAGACATCTGCAAAAAAGAGATAAATCCTTTCATTGACTGTTTAAGACCAAAATGGGCTGCAACACCAGTAAGAGCACAACAGTTGTGGAATCTGTCCAGAAGTCTGGAGGACAGCCTGAGGAAGAAAGAAAAAAACCAAACCAACCAAACAAAAAAAACCAAACAAAAAAACCACCAAAAACAAACAAACAAACAAAAACAAGTGAAGACCCTGGCACAGAAACAACTGTCAATGCTATCCAGAATTTAGCTATAGGGGACAGTGCATGTGACAGAACAAGCTGGAATTGTATATTGATGTGGTCCAAATACAGACCGCAACTATGAAGTAAGCAACTTGTTTATTGGCGTTTTGTGCTTAAAGGGATTGATCTTTGTGTTACTGACAGACTCTGGAGTTAAAGGCAAGTTTCATATTGGATCTTGAGGAAATCTACGTTTACAGATTCACTGGTGTGAGGTTGCCATCTAAGCTGATGAATTCCCTGCATGGATACTCAAGGAAAACTACGTATATTGTATGCTGAAGCCCTGCTATCAACATAGCCTCCTGGAAACTTGTGCTGAATCTGAAGTAATCTCACAGAAATCAATGAAACCCTAAATCTTGGGCATTAGCTGATTTTAAAACAAACCCCAAAACGTGTATGTATCTGGTTTAATTCTCTGACCCTGAAACAGTTTCTATTGCAATGACTTTTAAGTATAAATAGCAATTATATTTTAATAATCTGAAAGTGTTACCTATGAAACATCTCACAGAAATCTAGTTTCGTATTTAAAAATTGAAGTACATATTAAGTTCTGTCTATTCTCAATTGTAAAAATTGATCCATTGACCTATGTTCATATTTACTATATAAATCTAATGTATGTGATCATAATGGACTCTATTACAGTAGTTTAAAAATCCTAATTATAATCCACCTTGACTCTTCTTGATGCAAAGACTTGCAACAATTTCTCTACAGTTCTGTACTTAAAGACATAACTAAAGTAAATTACTGTTCTAACAAGGCCTATATGACTTGTATTTTAGGTTGACAGGAACCTGGCTAAAATTTACCTGTTAGGTGTTTGGTTCCATCCATTATTAACACTTGCACTAGAAGATGTATATATGCCAAGGCACAAACTGCTAGGTGTAGATTTCTTTGTGGACTAGCCTGTACTTCTTTCTTCTGTTAGAGAAGTCTGACAGTTCTTAAAGCTTGTTGATTAATTAAGTACTTGTGAATAATGCTTATATATGTTAATTTTGAGAAGGTGAAATTTGAATTGTACATCCATTAAAAATGAACTTCTGTTTTTTATAGCTATTTATAACAACTCAACAACAAGAAAGTATATTTAGGATCCCTGTTGTTGTAAATAAGGCAGCTTGTAAAATTATTTGGTTAGCCTATTAATAATCTGAGCCTGGTGTCTGGTAGATATGCCAGAATGAGGTGCAACTATATTAATTGTTTTGAACTAATGTAATGAGCCTGAAAATGAAACGATTCAAAACAAATATAGTGAACTGGAAAGGAACATATAGCTGCTTCTGAATTCTGAACAAGCTCTAATTTAGTCATGGGAATGTACATGTCTTTGATTCCAAAACAGGCATATACACAATATGCTTAGTTATCTGCTTAAATATCTGAGAATGAGCTATTTCTGATGGATGGTGGTATATTGCCTCAAACCGAATAGAGGACAAAGTACATTTATTAAAAGACAGGTTAATTTGGCTGGGGAGGTTACTAAAAACTAGAGTTTTTTTCTTGATCAACTGTTGGGTTGGGGGTTTTTTGGGGGGGATCCCCCTCTCTTGTTATGTCCTTCAATGATGTACCAATCTGGAGGTGAAAAATGATTCATTAGGGTTAAGTCAACTAACAAGTAAAGTCCTGTAGACTTAAACCACCATTTTTCTCAAATTAAATACTTTGAAATACTTGAGCCATGTGTCACTCATTTCTGTTTAGACAGAGTAGTATTTGTCTTATTCATGTATCCAGGCCTCATACAATTGACTGTCATGTTATATTATACCTTTAAAAGACAAAATTAACCTTTGAGTAGAGAAGGAAGAATAGAAGATACATTTCTCCAAAGGGTCTGTTTCTTGATATCTTGGATATCTCACTAATGTGGAGTTTTAAGTCCAGAGAGCAGTCTGAGTTCAGTAAATGGCACTTTCTTTGTACACTTCCTGGACCTACCTCAATTTATGTTGAGGGAGGAAATAGAGATCAGGTCTGTTGCTGCTTGCTGTGTCTTTTTCATTATATCCTCAAGAACCATTGAAGAAAGCAGAAGTTAAAGGTGGCTGGCACTTCCAAATAAATGTTCAAAACTTGTCAGAATTCATCCACAGTTCAGCAGATTTAGAGCCTCTCTAGCCAAATGTATGTTGGTTGGTATTTTTGTATGTCTGCATTAGCATCTCTTGTTTTAAATGCTGGTGATATTCACTTGGAAGTATGAAATACAGCTGCTATTGCTGTCTAAACTGAGAGTTTAACTGGAGCAACCTAGGCATAATTTTACTGCCAGTGAATAGGCGAACAGATAGGGTAGCCATGTTTATGCTTTGTATACTTGGCAACCTGAAGCTCATGGGAGCCAAATCCAGAAAATTGTAACAGGAATTACTCTGTCACTGACTAGTTGTCTGTTAGATTTAGTGAGGTGGCTGGTATCTTATTTTAGATTCATATTGGACAATTAGTTTGAGATGTTAAACGAGTGGTGCAGGTGTTCCTCATCCAAGTGACTGGTGTCACTCAGACTGTTTCAAAGTTGTGTGCAGCCTGGCTGAGAATTGGAAGTGGCCACTGCTAACAGAGCTGCCTGTTGCTATTGTTGGTGTACATGGCATGTACAAATTTTTTTCTTTCTCTTGTGAGCGGGATCCTGAGTTCTTAGTGGTAGTTTGGGACCTGAGCCATCCATATTTGGTCATATAAAAAAAACTTGTTGTGCTTCTCTTTCTCTAGAGACCCTCTGCAGGATTTCCTAGTGTATTTACAGCTCCCCTCCCTTGTGTGAGGAGAAAGTTGCAGTTCAAGGAAAAAATAGTGCTATTTGCAATTTTGACTACCAGTTTAGTTCCTGCACTTTACAGCTGGCAGTTCTAACATGGATTTTTAAAATGGCACTTGATCTTCAAGTACTTCACTCAAGAAATTGCCTGGATAGTTACTTGATTCTTATATTCTAAGCAAATTTTTTTCTGATACTTTGCTATTCTTATATCCTGGAAGTTAAGTACATGATGGTTTAAGGTTTTAAACTAATGGTACTGAATATCTTGTGTGCAATGTCTAAAAGAAACTACAAGTTCTTTGTTCCTTCTCTTTGCACTAAGAGATAATCCTATGGACTGCTTCTTGGCTTCCTTTATCTCAAACTTCTGCCATCTTCAACAGTCTTTTCCTTTACCCACAAAAAAGGGTTATCTAGTATTCTGTCCTACGACATTCTTCATGACATCTTCCTCTGTGGCACAGCTAATCTACGCATATAGTGGAGGTACTGCATTTCAGGGCTAGGGGTTTTGGGTCTAGGCTGTTGTAGCAGATTAGTAAGATACTACTACAGAGGGAGATGGGGATGCAGATCAGTTTGTTCATATCTAAAACAATTTTTACAATACAGCTCTACTGGATCCACATGCACGTAGTGTTGTGGAGCCCTGGACAGGGCTAGTGAGCTGTGTCTTGCCTAGCTAGTAATATGTAGAGCTAGCTCAGAAGGCTGTGCGTTGTACTACAATGCATCACAAACACTGCAGGAATGGAGAACAATGTGGTAGGCACGCACTGTCTTGGGTCTCAGTCTGGTATGAGAGTATTCAACTTGCAAACATCAGGGATTTTATTGAGGTTTTTTTGCTTCCCCATCCCCCTGTTCTGTAATCTTGTCTTTGTGTCCTGGGAGCCTTTACGTGCCCTTATCTCCAGCTTCTTTTCATGTTACCTCCGTGTCTGTCTTTGGGAGGTAAAACAGTTGGTATATTATGTTTATTCAAAGAAGGAGGAAAACTGTTGCCTGTGCAAGAGTTGCTACATAACTATTGAGCAAGTAATTTAAATATTGCTGAGTCCTAGTAGTGCCTACTTTTTAAAAAAAAACAAACAAAACAAAACAAAAAACAAAACAAACAAAAAAACCAACCAACCAAAAAAACCAACCAAACAAAAAAAAAAAACCAAGCACCACCTCTTGAAGGATATTTGTTTTTTCCTCATCTATATCCAGTCATGCATAATGGAATGCCTTAGGGGCCTGGAAGGCATTATGCTGATAACTGACTGCTTGAGGGTACTGTGACTTTGTCAAATGTAGTGAGACTCATGTTTGTGTTTTTTTCCCCTTCAAAACTGCTTTTGATAATCACTAATGCTTCTCAAGAAATTACATCGATCTTGAATGCTTGAGAAGAATGTGTGTCTGTATGTATAAAATCATATAGAAAAATTAAAAAAAAAAATACTTTTTCAACCTGCAGTGCTGTATTCCATAGCAAAATTAAATGCAACTTTTCAGATAAGTTGCCAACAAAACTTCATGTATGTGCTATGTGTCTTATTCCCCACTTTAGCAAAAATATGGAGTGACAGAGAGGTAAATTAGTGGTCTGAACGGGAATTTATGGTGAGATCTGTGCGCTAGGATCTTCTGGAATTAACAGTCCTTCCCATCTGCAATTAAAAATACTTTTTATGATTAACTGAAATGCCAAGAAGGTTGGGTTAGATGAAGTGAGACCTTATCTGCATATCCTTCTCCTCCTCTCCCAGCTGTAGAACACTTATTGCATACAAAAGTACTTGGTGAGACCTATTAAAATTTCTTCAGAAGTTCTAAGTCACTGAGGCAAAGGAATTGAGCGACTGTTTAAGAAAACACCTGCAGGCAAAAACCACTAGAGGGCAATGTTGTAAAAGGGATTACGAGACTAAAAACTGTATTAAGGAATGTGGGTACACAATCTTTGCTGATGAAGAGTAGGGAAGAATGCAAGACTAATCTTGCATAGATCTCTTAAATCTGCCAATAGGAAAGGCTATATGTTTTTAACTATCAAGGCTTTGATCTAAATGTTTTGTTGTTATGAATTGAATGCTTAATCTTTTTTACCTAGTGCTTACATTCCTGGAGTATTTTCTGTTGCCTTTACGGCTGTTGTGTAGCCAAGTGCCTATTGGCCACACTTGGGCATCTGTAGCACTAGTTAGGGAGGCTCTTTGTAGGGGCAAACTACTTCTTGTGTGCATCTCTGCTCTGTTGAGCTCTTGGGTAAAACTTTAAAACTGTTTTTGTTGTTGTGTCAAATGTGACTCCAAAAGGGTACAAATTACTTCTAAAATTAAAGTTAAGCAGTAATGAAAGATAAGGTTAGTGGCTCGATGGAGGATCCTGTTGGGAGACCTTTGAGGAAATATGCGCTGTCTCTTAAACTATGGTTACTTTGAAACTTACAATTTTTTATGTTCTTCAGTGGCTGAAAAAAACACTTTTGCTTTGCTTTACAGAACTGTTATGGTAGCACTCTGGGGAGAGTTCAGAAAAATGCTGGAGATGTAAAATTTTTATTATAGGGAATGTCTTGAACTGCTGTGTACTTCTCTTCAAATATGAGAAGAAAATATTCTTGAAATACAGTTAAAAATCATTGTGAGTTTAGGCTTGCTGTCTTTAGATGGTGATTCTTAACAAACTGGAAACAAACAACTTTAGGCCTACTATTGAAAACAGTAGATTTAAAATCTATTTTAATTTAGATGTATTTTACTCTTACAGTACAGTAAGAAAATTAATTACTCTTCAAAGTATGGAGGTATCATATGGCCAAGATGATACCATTAAGAAGCTAAATTCTTCAAATGAAATGGTTATATCAGAGGAAAACTGTTTTATTCACGAGTCTATGCATGCGGCTCTAGAAAACTCCAAAAGTAATGAATCCTTGAAAGCAAACTTTCTGACAGAAAGCTATTTCCTGTATTTGTCATGCAGTTCTGCAGTAAGTAGAAGTGATCTCAAATTAAAAAGATTATTTACTTCAGTCATCTACAAAATATATGAAAGGGTCTACTTAAAGGCTGTCATAGTAAATGCTGCTTTCTTACATACTTGATTCTTTGATCCATTTAACTTCTGTAGCTTCTGTCAAGCCAAAATTGCTGCTTTCTGATTAATTTATTCTATATTATCTACCAAAAATGTCTTAGATAAATAGCAAGTATTTGTAGTATTTATCAGGTTAAATTCCTAGGCCCTGCTGTGATGGGAAATTATTAATTTAAACACATCCTTCAAGAGACGCCTATATAAGACTGAGTACTGTGTCTCAGCTGCACATTTGCTCTTCACTAAGACTGTGCTTTAGGATCTTAACTCCTGAGTTCTGGCATAATTTTTGTCTCTGTAGATATCTATTCCTGCTTCCTGATCTGTCCTGGAGTCAGCTGCCTAACCCTGGTCCATTTTATTTAAACTTTCCAGACCTTGTGTTGGCTCTCCCTCCTTATCTGTCAGACTCCATCTCACTGTATGTATATCAGAACAATGCAATCTCTTGGCTAGGGTGTTTTTTGCTTTAGCTTGTACTGGGATGGTTGCTGTCTGCAGTGCTGGCATCAACTCCCATCTGGATAGGCTTAAATCCTCTGGTAAAATAAATGTTACAACTGACCACTGGTTGCTAGTTTATTTTTAATGCTTTTACTCAAGCTGATCATGTGTTAAATATATGTTTTGATAAGAGAGATTCCTTTTGGGATGATAGTCGCATGCACATACATGGTTTATATCTAGGACTCTTCTGGTGTCTAAAATGTAAGGATACTAGGTGATTCTTTAAGTGCAGTCCTTACTGCTCTGAAAAATTTTGTAAGATTGCAGTGGACTTTATGGCCACTTCCAGTTTCAATAGTAGTTAGTTACATGGTGTTAGTTGCTGAGAATGTTGAAGATTGATGTCCTTGGTTTTGGCTTCTCATTCAGCTAAGAAAACATAGCTGCTCTTCTACCATTTTCAGATCGTTGTTTAGAATCCACAGCAGTCGTCTACAGATACTAAAATAATAAACATTAATTTTAAATTTTTTAATCAATTACCAGTGTATTTGCATGTATCATAGGTGCCAACTTGATTAAGCACCTGTGCTCAATAAGGTGCTAGACCTCCAGAGCTCATAGGAGTTGGGACCAAGCTTGTGTCCTCAGTTTCTCAAAGTGTATAGCAATATTTATACCTATATTTAGATGTATTTTGCATCATATCCCATATTTTCATTTTCCTTCTTGTGGTCTCTTGGTACTGAAGCAAACAATCTGTACCCAATTTTCCTGGTCCCTACACTGAGTCTGGTATTTGAACGCATGTTCAGAATACAGCATTCTTTTCATTGTTCCTTAATTATTATCACTTGAAAGACAATAATTTTGAAGTGAAATCTAATTGCTCTGTTAGTTCCAACATCTGCTAGAAGATTTCAATAGATAATGGTACTTTGAATTGCTGCAAGCTGGATTCTGTTACTGATGGCTGGCAAAAGTCTTTAGTATATTAACCTTGGAGCTACATTGACTAATAGTAATAGTAAACAGTTTGTACAAATGGAGAAGTCCAAGAGAAATGCTTGCTTAAAAATTATTCTGATACTCTTTTGTCTTTAAAAAGGTTCATTCTGTTGACTGGAAACTTTAAAGTTTATTAGAAATTCTTTGGAGGTTTTTTAATTCTGCAAAGCCATATTAAAGCTAATTATCAATTGGAGCCAAAATAATATTGGAAAATCATTCCTATACAAATGGAAACTATTATAATTTAAAAAGGTGCAAATGAAACCATACTTTTTCAGGAGGAGATCAATGAAAAGCACTTTATTAGAAAATAGAAATCACATTTTAATTTTAGATGCAGTAAAGAAAATAATTCTTCAGTTTCATTCAAATTGATTGGTACACCTGCAGAGAAAAGCAGCTTTATCAGCTCATTATCAGTCAATTAATATTCAGGTCTAAATGTGAATACTGTTGCAGTTAACTGTAAATGAATGATTTTATTGAAGTCTTAATAGATGAGGAAAAGCAGGCATCTGCTGTGCTAAATGAGGTCAGGTAGGGAAAAAAAAAATAAAAATGAGTAATTCTGTTGGGGATTTAAAAATCTTAGTGTTTCCAGAGCTTTAAATGGACACTCTTTTGAAGCAAACTTCTGTTTTGATCATACTGAAGTTTCCTTATAAGGGGTGCTACTGCTTGTATTGGTGCGCCTCTGCATTTAGGCTTTCTAATATTTCAAAGCGTAGAAATAACTTTCTTGAAGTCGGAAGAATAGGTTTGCATACAAAAGAGAGCACTATCTAGATGTTTATCAGACTCCGATACTTGAAATTCATCTTGAACAGTTCTGCTTTCTCCTTCGACACATGCCATGTTTTTCTGGAATAGCTGGGAGGGACTTCTGAAAGGGAGGGAAGAGTGGGAATGATAAACTTTACTTTTACAGCAGGAGTAAATTTTTCTGCTAAATTATAAACAGAGAAGGCCATATCTTGCTTCAGTTACTCCTTGAAAGTTGTTAGTGTATAAAGAGACAGAAAAGTCAGCTGATCACAGCTAAGGTTTGTGTATTTTCCTGTAATGTAACTGTCTTTTTGGGCTTGGACATGAGTCAGGCTTTAGGTTAGTGCTTTGAATTGGGTTGAAGTGTGATAAGAAAACTTTTTTGCATAAAAAAAAATGGGCAAAGAGTGGATATCACAAGGCTTTAAAATGGAATTACTTACACAGAAAAAAGCTATTAGAAATCAGTTGATGTTGAACTTTATGATGGATCCAATTTGTGGATTGGATTTTCTTTTATGAACAAGTATAGTGCTTCTGGGGTACTAAATACTGTGTATATGTAGGACAAAAAGTATTATCTTGTAGGAGTAATGGGGATTGCTTTGAATTTCAGTAACTTTTGCCGTACTTGCAAGCTAACTATAATAAACAGGTAGCCAAGGAAGAAAAAATTCTGCATAGGATGGAGAATTGCAGTAACACTTACCTATCTTGAGCTGTAGTGGTCTCTGTTCACTTAAACTTCCCAAAGAAAAAAAAGGAAAGAAACTTGCAATAAGTATCTGATTCAAAACAGCTGTTCTGGAAGTTCAGAGAACACACTTGCACTCATCGTTTAATACTGCATGAATATGACATTATTGTTTGGATAAGTTTGTTCAATAAATGCTTGTGTACCCAAAAAAGAACAAAAAAGCATAAGTAGTAAGCTCATTCATGTAGTGACAAGATTTTCCATTAAGTGTTAAGGGGGGACAAAATAGAGATCTACTTAGTACCACATTTGATGCCCAAAAGAAATTCTCAGACACAAATGACTGGAATTGGTATAAAATTTTTTTTAGGGATCTGCTTCATCTGGATAACTTCAAGGGGTGAGTAAGTACCTGCTTTTAAGTTATGTTTTGGTTTGTTTTTTTTTTTAATAATAACAATGAACAAATAAAATAGCTTCCAAACCACACTTGGGATGAACGGTTGAATTTAAGATTTGATAATAATCAAAGGAAAAGCACTGGAGTGAACAGATGGCTCACACAATAATTGTAAGTTAACTTGCAATGTTTTTAAACAAAAAGCTATTCTGAGGCACCAAATATGTTCTCTTCGCTTAAAAAATATAAAACTATTTCAAAACTTTTTAATTTCAAAATTAATCTTTAAAAATTTTTTGTGAACAAAAAGCTTCCATTGGAGAATTGCCAATTGTCTGTGTTCTATAGAGTTGTTTTCCTCCTCGCTTCCCCTCTGATTTAAAGCTTTTATGATTAACCTACACTGTTCCCCCTGTCTCCCCTCCAAAACCCAAAAGAACCTCCACAACCCAAGCTGTTATCAGGATTGTTTCACCTGTAACTGTTTCCATGTATAATCAGGAGGAACGTAATTTGAAGATATGTGAATATTAACTTCCTAAACCTTTCCTAGTTCATTACTTTCAAGTGGCTAATGAGCTGGAAAGCCTGCACAGATACCATTATTGTGAAGTTGTCACCCAACTTCATACATTCTGCCTAGAGAACAAAACATTCCGACCATATGCTCAAAACCCATGGTCTTATGTTTTACATATAGAAGAAACTTGTTCACTGTTTTGGTTAACAAACAGAATTTACAAAAAGACTTTTGTGACCCTATATGCAACTTACTGCCTTGATGGGAATATGTTTTAGTGCGTGATGCTCTTGAGCCATTAGAATTTATGAGCGGGTGTGTCAGTAGGACTACCTGTTTGTTTCTCTAGGGTGCTCTTGGATTTGAGAAATATATATGCTTCTGTTGAAATATCAGTTTTACTGTCCACTATTTGAGCAGATATGCTGCTTGGCAGATATCAGGTAATCCTGGCATTAGTTACATTTTTCATGTATGAAAAACGTTAAAAGTGAAGATAAGGCAAATTGCTCATTGATACATGATGATTCACAAACATGCAACTGCCAGATGTAAATCAGGTACAACTGAAATGTATGGAAGGGGAATAAATAGAAAGCTGGGTCAATGTCTGCTTTAATCATTAGCAAGCTTTCTCCATGATCCCTAAGTATCTCATTTATCTAATGTAGTGAGGCATAAGACACTAACTGCTGCAAAAGGACCAAACGATCATTAGTAGCCTACCCCTATGGATAGGATAGGTGGAGTAAAAGTGTAAACTCACTACAGTCCTTTCTAGAGACAACCTCTGCAGGCATCTGCTTAAGGAGACTATTACTGCTGATACTTTCCTGAGCTGCTTTATTTTTAAATTGCTATAGCAAATCCAGGTATCGATCTTAAGTTCCGCACACTCTGTAGCTCTATTGAACGTTCATCAGAGGGAACTAAATCTTCTGCAAAAGATTTGTCATCTTCTCTTCTTCATTTGAAGCTAAGGGTTCATTATCTTTGTCCTGCATTTGATCTGACTTTCAATACCTGAATTTTTTGCACAGGACTAAAAAAAACCCATCCTGTAGCTGATTCTGACCCTTGCATAGAATGTTTAGGCCTCTGTCTTCTGATTTCCTTCTCCCCCCACGTGACTTAATGTTACATGGCTAGATCAAGTGTCTGTCTTGTACTAGCTGAACACTGAAAATTACAGTTAAATATTCCAAATTACTCCACAATTGTGAAAGCAAGCTGAGAACGATATTCTGTAGAAGAGTATTTTTCTTTTACATACAAATGTGCAATGTTTGTTGAAGTACTAGTATTAAATGTTAGTATCTGATCATACTTAGTTTTGAATATTTGAGTCTATAGATCTGTTTCTCTGTTCTGTGCTATCCTTCCTTTCTGTCAAAAAATCAGTTCTGAATTCCTTCACCTTAACGTTAATATGAGTTAACGTTAATATGAGTTTATTAGTGTAATTCTGTGGAATCTGACACAACAAAAACAAGAGGGGGAGGGGAGACAAAATTATTACCATTGCATGCTAATTAAAAGCACTCTCTTTAATGAGGCAGCAGTGAATGAGATCTCTGTACTTGTTTGAGTCCAGAGTTCCTGAGTTTGTTTATATTTTCACTTAATTGCAAAGGGAATGTCATTGTCGTTATGTTACTGAGCATGTATTTGTAATACATATGTAGTGATGTTCCAATAATTTGACTGTTACCTCTGGAATTAAGTAAATAGTCAACAGTTTAGCTTGACAGCAGGAGCTTAGGGACCTAACAGCACACTTCCCCCCCGCCCCCAGCCGATTAAATGCCTTGACCAAGTAATTTAGCTAAAGCCAACTTTTCCCTTTTGATCATTTCTAGTATCTTTCAATTGTGCCCCAAAACACAAACACACTTTGAAGATAAACCCAATACTGTATAAACTGCAGCAGTTTCTCCCTTTTCCTTCTCTAGAAGTGTTCTAGACTTACTCTTGGTTGTTGGGCAGGCAGAATTACTTCCATTACTACCCATTTTCAGATGTTGAGCAACTTTCCTATATGCATACCGTGAAAAGGTAATACAGGCAGCTAAGCTAACAGGTCACTGGATCATTGAATAGATCAGTACAGTATCCATATAGTTCAGCATTTACTTGTGCCTTCAGTTTAGCACCTTCTGTAATAAGCTAAAAGCTAGGCAGCTGCCTGGTACCCTTGTTTAATCACTATTGTCAGAAAACCCTTTGATCTAATGAATCATAGATTAAAGCTGTGGACATGAAACTTTATTAGCCCTTCTTCAAGCATTCTGAAATACCTTCTGTCCTGTTCCATGCTGCCCCTGCCCCTTTCAGTTCTTGCTGTTGTCTTGAGCCAGAGTCTTTCAGACCACTTCTATGAAAGTACCTTTTAAGATGTACTGGTTGACAGTTTATATTGTGACATCATACCAGGGTCCATATGCTACATGACGCTATGTTGTGTAATGTTAGGTTTGTCAAAATCAACCTGGTGTGTTAAAGAAAAAAAAATTTAAAAGGTGCAACATCATGAAAGTTAGTCAGAGAAGAGATTTCTGTGGTACAGAACACCTACTTTCCTGTTCCTAACCAGTTTTGTAAGCAAATCCTAGAGAAAGCCAATGTGCGTATTCCCGTTTTAGCTCTGTATTAAATGCTATACGTGTACAGTGTTTCAGAATCAGATCAGGTATAAAAGCTACTTGCAGGATCAAGCTGTAGTGAATATTGCAGGTAGCCACTGACCCATTGCAATTCAATAAAGATTTTCCTAGCTTTGACAAATTAGCTAATGTGTCCATGGATTTTTAACTGATACCAAAAATCTCCTGCAGTTGACACTTAGACAGTTAAATCAGCATGTACAATATTTGTCACCATTCCTGGTCATGTTTTGATAAGTATAAAACTGGTGACAGGCATGAATTGAAGTTTGAATTTTGTGAACCAGCACCTGAAACTATCTTGAGCTTAAAAAAGAAAAAGTAAAGTTTCACTTTTAAGATGCTAGTTTTATGTATAAAAATGTTTTATGTATAATGTGTGGAATATATACTGTACAGTTACAAATATGTACACATATAAGATCCCTCCTCTATCGATCCTTTAAAATAGGGGGAAGATGAAAAACAGTATCAGAAGCAGCATCTCTTCTTTTGTTCAAGTTTCTACCAACCCACTCTTTCCTCAAAGTGCCATGGGTAGGAATTTCTTTTTTTCAATTCACCTCAGTTAAAATAAAGGGTTGATACAGGGTAGAGACTAGGTATGGAATAGTGGTGACAAATGGCCTGGGTTAGGTAAGTCTTGATTTGTATTAAATTGTGCTAGTACATGCTAATGGATCTCTGGGACCTGTGGGTGATCTTCATAAAGGGAAACGAGAGAGAAATTCAATTCACCCCTCCCAGTACTTGAGCATTGTGTATTGTGTTGATGCTTCGGGTGGGCTGTAACAATCGGGACAGGAAAGACAACTACTTAATATATGAAAGTCGAAAGATCATTTTGGGGAAAAGCTTGAAAAGATGGTCACTTTTTAAGTTGTGATAATCCGCTTTGATTTACCGTAATCTCAGGATCTAAGTTATATTTACCTATTTGCTCTAGATGTTTCCTTTGGATGTCTAATGTGCTTTATTCACTCCCTCCCTTTCTCCCATCTCTTCAGCATCTGCTATTTGTTTCTGTTCTCAGCTTACACAAAAATGTGTTCTGATAATCCACGTCATTATATTAGGCTCTAAACTACTGTGGATATGATAAAGTAATTGCTACTTGCATTACAGAAGAACTGAAGTGTTAGGGAGTTACTTTGGAGAGTGGAAGGAAGTGTCCCAACTCTGATCTTCAAACCCTCACTTTCCCAATATTTATTGTCTATAAATGTATTCTGTTTTTCCCCTTCTGCCTACAAAATACTTCTCTCCTCTTTTTTTTTTTTTTTAACAGGGTAACCTAAAATCATTTTATTTTTTGAGTTGGTCCCCATTTTTTTCCTCTTTCCTAGTGAAATAAATGGACTATGTTCCTCTGAGCTGTAATAGGATGCAGAAAATTGATTTCTTAATGACAGCTAGGATTCTCTATTCTCTTGCTTTTTCCTTCTTTTCAATGATTTTGATACTGCAGATGATGTGTGCCTATTCTATACATAAGGCTAGATCATTAAGGAAATAGATACATGATAAATTTACCGTTTTTGTGGTTGTTGTTCACTAAGGGTCTGCTTTTAAACAGCTGAAAACTTGCAGATTACTCTCCCAGTTGCTCCATGTAGGTGTCTGACAAGATCAGGCCCCAGAATTCAGACTTTTAATGTGAATAGCTTAGAAACTAGCTAAAAAAAGCAGGAAGGTGATGCTCCCTTAGTTGATGACAATGCATTGGAGGTTTTTTCATTTAAAATGCTTTTTATTTGCTGCTTTAAGAGAGTATGTGTGTGGGAACAAAATAATCAGTGCTCTAGCTCAATGTAAGGAATGAATATGAAGTATAATATAGCAAATCTTCATTGTTACTTTCTCATTTCATGTAAACTGTAGTACAACAATGTAAAGGTTTACCCGGTTTATCCTTTATTTATAATTTAACTGAATGTTTTTGTTCAACAATATTGCTCTTTGTGTTACTACAGAATGTAAACAAATACAATGTTCTGCTACGTGTGCATGTATTTGTGTGTGTATTTGCTGAAATATAAACCAAATACAATATTTATTTCTTGCTTGAAAAGAACAGCTGGTAAATCTTGGCAACTGCCAAAGAATAAGCTGACAAAATAGGTAGTAACTTTCATCCCTCTGATTATATGGCAATATCTGTATCTAGAGCAACGAAGCAGCTGATCAGCTGTCTGTAGTTACATCTGACACTGGGATATGACAGGGATTCTAATCAAGGTTTGTTGTAATGATTTTTGCTGTTCTGTGTTAGAGTAGCAACATATTTGAACATAAGGAATGTGATAGTGCTCCTTTTAATCAGTAAAATCTAGTAGGACTCATGTTTTTCAAGGAATAGGCATATGTTATCAAATGGTTTAGAAGCCCAAATGGTTATATAGGAGCACCAGTTAAGTAAAAGCAGTTACTGGGACAACTATGCCACTGCCATTTCTGCAGACCTCTCTTTTTTTTTTTTTTTTAAAGAAAAAGTAAAATTATTATGTCTCTATTTTTTTTTCTGCTTTTTAAGCAGAAATTTAGGGTGAAACAAAGATGGATACAGCTAATGTGGAAAATGGCCACTTGGTCATAAGGAAGGATAGTTTGTCAAACATCTAAGAAGGAAGCAAAATATTTAAGAGTACAGAGTGTTCCCAAGCATTAGCACAATAATATTAAAAGAGGACGCAGAATACTTTTTTTTTTTAGACTTCTTGAGGCGTACCTCAATATATAGGAAGAGAAGTTTGGTAGTTGCATCAACATTAAGAGGCAGCTAACCATCTAAGTGTCGTTGTGTGCATAGGTGTTCTGGATTTTTTTTTTTGTTCAGTTGTTTTTTTGGCTGGGTTTTCCCCCCTGAACTCGTAATGAGATAACAACCTTTGTTTGGCTTCTAGTTTATATGAGGATAGCCACTGTAGGTTTTCCTGGTGCTTTATGGGTAAGGTGGTCTTGCTGAGAAACTTGATTTAGAAAGAGGATGTGTAAAATAAACGTTTGGTACAAGGTGCTGCAACAGAGCAGGTTACTGTAAAGAATAATACTCTGGTCAGACATGTTCTGTAGTTCTGATAGTAAAGTTGTTAGTCTTTTTTGGTTTTGGTTTTTTTTGAGAAAGAAAATGCCTCTTTTTGTCACCAGATTATTTTATGCAAAATTGTTGCCTAATGTAGGTACTGTAAATCGATTCTACTTGAACTGTACTTATACTGAACTCTGACCAAGGGAAATATGCATTAGGTAGCTATTTGGAATTGGATCTAGTGACAGTGAAGAAAAATAAAAGATCATACGGAGATTATGACCTTCTTATATCTGATCTTCTCCCCAAGATGAACCGTTTTTAGGGAAACTATCTCCAATGGCAATGTTAATCTGGCAATGTGAGCATGACTCTAGCATTTGAAGAGTGTTGGTTATATTGCCTGAAGGTAGATTATAGCACTGTTAACCTAGAACGACAGTATAGTTTGTTTGTTCGATTAAGCAGCAGGAACAAATTTTAAAATAAAGCAACAAAAAACAACCAAAAAAAATCAACCCCACAAACAAACCTGAAACAGCAGCAAAAAACAAACAAACCAAACCCACCCAAACAAACCCAAAACTCAACCTCACCCCCAACAAACAATGCCTTCAACACAGAACAACCCTTAAAGTAAACAAACAGACTGAAAAAAACCCAACCCCACCAAACCAACCTCAACTTGTATGAGTAACATCATGTTTCTGTTACTCAGGTAAACTACAGTAGTAGACACTAGTTGCCTCGAATCCTCAGGTATTAAATTAAACTTGTGCAACCTCATATAAACCTCTGATTTTTTTGGACCCTCATAGGAGAATTACGATCATATGAAATTGATGGATGCAAAAGTTAGATCTGTAGGTTGGGGTCGCTTTTGATATATTTCAATATATAATTTCCCTTTTATTTCCCTCACCTTCCATGTTCTATAATACTAGCTGGTACTGGAAGACCAGCCTGGCTAAATAGGGAGCTTTGGCTGGACCTCAGGAACAAAAGGGAAGTTTATCTTCTTTGGAAAAGGGAGTTGGCAATTTATGAGGAATACCAAGATGTAGTGAAGCTGTGCAGGGGGAAAATTAGAAGGGCCAAAGCCCAAGCAGAACTCAGCTTGGCCACTGCGGTTAAAGATAATAAGAGGTTCTTTCAGGATATCAATACAAAAAGGAAGACTGGGGAAAATGTAGGCCCACTGATGAATGAGATGGGCACCCTAGTGGTGGAAGACACAGAGAAGGCGGAGTTACTGAATGCCTTCTTTTCTTTGGTCTTCACTGCTAAAGCTGTCCCTCATGAATCCCAGACCCTGGCGGCAAGGGGGAAGGTCTGGAGAGAGGAAGATTTTCCCTCAGTTGAGGAGGACCAGGTTAGAGACCACTTGGCCAACCTGGACACCCATAAGTCCATGGGCCCTGACGAGATGCACCTGCGAGTGCTGAGAGAGCTGTCAGATGTTATTGCTAGACCACTCTCCATCATCTTTGGAAGGTTATGGGGAACAGGAGAAGTGCCTGAGGACTGGAGGGAGGCTGACATCACTCCAATCTTCAAAAAGGGCAAGAAGGAGGACCCGGGGAACTACAGGCCGGTTAGTCTCACCTCTGTCCCTGGGAAGGTAATGGAGCGACTTGTTCTAGATGTCATCTCCAAACACGTTGAAGAACAGGAAGTCATTGGAAGTGGTCAACACGGATTTACCAAGGGTAAATCACGCTTGACCAATCTGATAGCCTTCTATAATGTTATGGCTGGTTGGCTGGACGAGGGGAGAGCAGTAGATGTCATCTACCTTGACTTCAGCAAGGCTTTTGACACTGTCTCCCACAACATCATCATTAGGAAGCTGAGGAATTGTGGGCTAGAGGAGACAGCGAGGTGGATTGAGAGCTGGCTGTGTGATAGAACTCAGAGGGTTGTGATTAATGGAGTAGTGTCAAGTTGGAGACCTGTAACCAGTGGTGTCCCCCAGGGGTCAATACTCGGTCCAATCTTGTTCAATATATTCATCAATGACCTGGATGAGGGGACAGAGTGTATCCTCAGCAAGTTTGCTGATGATACCAAACTGGGAGGAGTGGCTGACACCCCAAAGGGCCGCGCTGCCATCCAGCGTGACCTGGACAGGCTGGAGTGCTGGGCAGAGAGGAACCTAATGAGGTTCAACAAGAGCAAGTGTAGGGTCCTGCACCTGGGGAGAAAGAATGCTAGGCACCAATATAGGTTAGGGGTGGACCTGCTGGAAAGCAGTTCTGAGGAGAAGGATCTGGGGGTCCTGGTAGACAGTAAATTATCCATGAGCCAGCAATGTGCCCTTGTCGCCAGGAAGGCCAATGGAATCCTGGGCTGCATAGGGAAGAGCGTGGCCAGCAGTTCGAGGGAGGTCATTCTCCCCCTCTGCTCAGCAACTGGTGAGGCCACAACTGGAATACTGTGTCCAGTTCTGGGCTCCCCAGCTCAAGCGGGATGGGGAACTACTGGAGAGAGTCCAGCGTAGGGCAACAAAGGTGACTGGGGGATTGGAGCACCTCCCTTATGAGGAAAGGCTGAGAGAGCTGGGACTCTTTAGCCTGGAGAAGAGAAGGCTGAGGGGAGACCTTTTTCTTGCTTCTAAGTATCTAAAGGGTGGGTTGCAGGAGGATGGAGCCAGACTCTTTTCAGTGGTTCCCAGGGACAGGACGAGGGGCAACGGGCACAAGATGGAACATAGGAAGTTCCATTCAAACAGAAGAAAAAAACTTCTTTGCGGTGAGGGTGACAGAGCACTGGCACAGGCTGCCCAGGGAGGTTGTGGAGTCCCCTTCTCTGGAGATTTTCAAGACCTGCCTGGGTGCAGTCCTGAGTAATGTGCTGTAGGCATTCCTGCGTCAGCAGGGGAGTTGGACTAGATGATCTCTAGAGGCCCCTTCCAACTCTGAAAATTCTGTGATTCCTGGTGGTTTATAAATCTGAGTTGAAAAATAGATCCCGAGGATCCAAAACCACATTGTTCTTAAATAGCAGGTATTTGTTTTTCCCTGACTGTGGTAGATGTTAAGGTAATGTTTTAACTGTGCCTTGTCTATCTATAAGGTTTATTTCAAACCAGGGCAGGTACTATTTGAAACTCCTGTGAAAACAGGAGCTAAAACTACCAAATTGCTCTGTACAGTACAGTGCCTTGTGATGAGACAGGTATCTGTATGTCAGATAAGACAGCATCTTCAGGGGTTTTTAAATTTTATTTAATATTTTTGGGGGTGAGATGTAGGGTAAAATAACTTGAATCCAGTTATATTTGTCTTCCCGGTGGATAAGACATCCATTGTTAAGCAATCTTAATTTTTTCATCCTGCACCTAACACTTCAACTTAACCCTTTGGCACTGATCTTTCTTGATTTGAATGAAAGTTGAAGGTGCTCAGAGCCTTACAGCATCAGGCTGTTGTAGAGCAAAAATGGTATTGACAGTTTTCAGCTTGAGTTTTGTGACTTTGTATATGGCTTGTTTTGGTCCAAATTGAGGTTTTCGAAGAGAAAGATCTTACTTTTCTGATGGTGATATACTACTGTTCACAGGTAACCCAGAGGAAGTCAGGGATAATTCGTTTTAGTAGACAAGAGATGAAGCAAGTGTGTAACAGGCAGGCTGTCTGCACCAGTAACGTTTATCTGAAATATACATGTAAGAAGTGTCTTTAATTTTGTATTCTGCTGAAGTTGATTATTTACTTCAGAGAACCTGACCTATTAATAGGTCTAACATGTATTTCACAGCAGACTTTGGATTACACCTCTTCAAGTTTATAAGTACAGTTTAGTTGACAAAATTATTCTGCTTCTGTCTTACTTTATTTTGATGGTTTCAGAAAATCTTTTTATTCCTCCTCTCATACAACAGATAATGTGGTGGTAGAAATGCAATTTTTCTGTGCTAGGTATAGATTTACATAATGGTTCCAGAAGCTTGTAATTATAAAAGTTACTTTTTTTACTCAGCAGCAAGACATCCTACTTTTTTCCTAAAATACTGCCTTAATTTGTGTCTACTTGGTAAATCTTATTTTAGTATCAAGCAAAACAATAGGGTAGGGTTGAGACTTTGGAGAACATGTTTTTGAGTTGTATGACAGATTAATACTAGTGGAAAAAATAGCATGAATGTTTACAGATTTATCAACTATGTAAGGCATCCATCTATTATTTTCATGCCCGAAACAAAGATATTAAAATGATGTGATTAAAGTATGCTTCTATAAGACAACTCTAGCTAAATGGCATAATAGTAGACTCCATTTGAACAATGTGAAAACAATGCTGTTTTATAGGACTTGCAGTTGCTGTTGTTGTATGGACATAGTGAATCTGTATTCATGCTGGGGAAGAAATCATAAATCTCAGTGTATGTTTTTATGTGAACCTAAGTGGTGTGAATCTTGTCTCTGATCTTTACTTTTGCTAATAATATAAAATTAGTCTTAACAGTTGAGCTAATTGGAAACAAAAATGACATGCAGAAATAAGCCTAATGAAATCTATTGAGAAACTTAATGATTACCTAATAATATTCATTTGAATTCAGGAATTGATCACTCCAAAATTATTTTTTGCTATATTTGTACACTTTAAACACATCTATTGTTGAAGTGAGGGATCATTTTCATTTGACTGGTGTTTTGCCTTTATTGTTATAAAAAGAATGGAATGTTTTGGAGTAAACATATGACCATTATTAACTTTTTAAGGGGAAGTCTTTTCAGTGGGGAGATTACTGCAGTTTAATGGACTTAACAATGGTGACCTGACCAAAACTGAAAACTGAATGAACCAAAACGTATGGATAAAAGGCCTTAAAGTGCTTATATTTGAATAATTGAGGCCAGAGTTTTGGCTGACCTCCAGCTGTTCTCTTAAGTGTACAGATTTTTTCTGTATGTGTAATATCAGGCACAATCCTGTGATTCACACTTCAATTATCATTCTCTGTTTCCATTACGTAGTTTCATCATTAGTACTATTTTTATACTCCTTCAGTAAATTGAGATGGGAAGAGAGTCTTTAAATGTTCTTTAATTGTGGAGTTTTCGTAATGCTCTAGAATGATGTGTAAGATGTGATTAGTTTCTCATGTAATAATGAAGTAACAAAAGAAATCTTAAAATAGCTACAACTCATATTCTCCTATATTCAGCACATGTGGACCCTGAACACCCCGAGCCTTAGACTACCTTGTCACGATGACTCTTCTGACACTCATCAGACTCTTAGCTGACCCTGATCGCTGTCACCAGACCTGCTCTGCTATTCCTTCTGGCTACTGCTGACTGCACCCTTTGCTGGTGAGGACTCTGCCCTGTGCCTGCCTTGCTGACACGCTTGCCTCCTGGCTTATCTTCTCTTACAGAACAGCCTGTTCCTGCTGCTTGCTGACTCATGGTTTCTGAAGTCTGCAGCGGGGAGGCTGCAGTAGAAAGAAATAATGACAGCTCAAAAATTGAGTGTTAGATAAGTAATGTCAAGGGGAAAAAAAAGTAAACCTTTGGGAGGTTTCTTTATTGGCCTCAAGAGCAGCTAGGCTGAGTGGAAACTCCCAGAATACAGGTAGGCAGTAGAAACTATGTACTTTTCCCTGTTGCACAGGGCTCTTAAATATTCAATTAAACCTCAATTTAACGAGATGAGTGAATTCTACGTATCTAGAGAGGAGCGAATATGCCTGAGTCAACTAGCAAGTTCAGTCAGGCAAGACTTTAGTAGATCCTGGCCTAGTTTAAATGGCAGGTATTGAAACCTCAGCAGAGGTTTCTGACACTTGTCCAAAGAGCACTAAAGCATTAACATAATGTAAAGTGGATTCAGATCAGGTATTCTTTCACAATCTCTTCATACAGCTGCTTTTGTACTCTTTGCCAGAGCAATGTTGACCACAGGTTTAGACAAAACAGAGTATCTTGAAATTGTTCTAGACTTGCAGTCTATCGGTTCCTGTTGTTGATTTGGCCGCTTTATGGAAGAAGAGAGTTTTCCTAGCAGAGGTATAATTTAGAGCTAGCATGTTTAACCTCCTTGGAGATCTGAGCTAGTAGCACTACAAAATGTTGCAAATTTTGCTTTTTTTTTGAACATGCTAACATACTGTACTTTCTCAGTATCCTGTTTAGTACAGCGCATATATTCATAACATGGTATTGTGGTATGGAAAAACGATTCAATCCTATTTTAAGGAGGACTATGCTGCAGCTCTGTTGTAATGCTATTATGATGCAGAATTATCATGGCAGAAATATTTAAAGGTAGAACAGACTCTAACATGATTCCATTACCACACTGTTAGTAGTTCATGTTACGATGCCAAAACCATTTCGGCTCACCTGCATGTTGTGTGGAACTCATTGCATTGCCATTTTGATTAGTTACAATTTGCATTAACAGTTCTAAAATGACTTCAATATAAACTTATGATCAACTAATTATAATGTCTTTCCAGTTATTAGATGTGTTGACAGTGACAAGTAGACTTAATTCAAGTGTCAATGGTGTTGTAATGCAAGTGTGTGGGAAGCATTTTGTGGTAATACCACAATTTCTGATTTGGATGATGACATAATATTCATGACAGAAAAGTCAAAATAATTTCTAATTTATTAGTGGCCCTAAGGAGTTTGGTCAATATAGGAAATCGGAGTGCCAGGTAAGGGTGACGGTGAGATTTTTAATCTTAAAGTTGGTTTAGGAATCTGTGCAACTTAATGGATTCCAATTTGACTCTAGGAACTGATTTTTGTTGTTCCCTTTTACTTTATTGTATATCATAACTTTTCTTTTTACTTAGTAGATAACCTGGATTATAAAACAACAGAAAAGCACTTACTGTAGTGGGAGAAGCAGCTAACTAGTTATCAGGGATTCTTTTCCCCAGGTAGACAGCTAATGTGGAGACCTAACAAGGAACTCTAAAGTCATTGAGTTGGCCACTTGACAACAGGTCAGATAGTTTCTACAGAAAGAGCTCTCTACACTAGAGGGGAGCATGCCAAGATCAGAAATGGACCTTTTCAAGGAGGATTTGTTAGTGACCAAAGAGGAAGCATGGCAAAACATGGAGATATGAATCTAAACTAGGCAGTGAAGGCTCTGGGCTTCTGTGCGTTGCACTTTATATCACTTTTCATGGAAAACTGCCATCAATGGATAGAATTGAGGAAAACAATCAAATAATTCTGTGCATCTATGCACAAGTTTAAGATTTTTTTCTCTGGTCAAGAACTTAATAGTTCTTGTATTTGTTAATTAAAATACTGGCTCTTTAATGGAAGATTCTCAAAGTCCGAAGATATATCATTTTTGAAAAACAAAACCAGAATATAAAGTTAAGGTATTTCTCTGTATACATGCATAAATATTTTTTTAAGAGAGTATGTGTATAAAATTGTGGTCTTGAAAATGCGGTATTGAAGTGATTTTTTGAGACATTTCCATTTCCTGCCTTGAAGACCAGAACAAGAAAACACTTCCTTCTCTGTCTTACTCTATCTCTATAAACCTCTTTTCCTGTGTTGAGGGTATTCCTCTGCTATCAAAATGTCTCGCAGGACTGCTTTCTTTACTCCCTGTGACTTCTGTCTATTACCAGCGCTCTTTTTCCTTAAGCAACTCTTTCTGCTGTTCCAAACCCTTCTTACATTCTCATTGTCATTGTCATCTTCATGCAAAATCCTCATCTTCTGCTGTTTCTGGTCTTCTACAGTACTGATTGTCTGACTGCTCTGTTCAGTCTAGGGTGGTCAACACGAAATTTAGCTGAGGTTTAGGCTGTAGAAACTATTTCCTGTCCTGATAACAGCAGGGAAAATGAACGTAATTTTTAATGTCCCTAGTCTCTTCTGGAGAATCCAGCACTTAAGTATGTGATATGCTTTGATTCTTGGGCAAGTGGCAAGGTTTAGAGAAATGCTTTAAAATGGTTGGAAGACCTCTTCTGTGGAATATCTGAAAGGAACAATGTAATGCTGCATTTCACCTGTGAAGGACCTTGACTACTCTCTTCTGTTCAGTGTCTGTATGATTTTAGAAGGAAGTAGTGGTGTCTTTTAGAATCATTTCCTTATTAACTCCATTCAGGGAAGTTGTATATTACTGTATATCACTTTTGCTGTTTATGCTGCATAAACTTGTAATTTTTAAGTTAGCTGATAAGATTACTGTATATCAAGGCTTTTAAATAATCGACATGACAGAAAACGCAAGCTGCTACAAATGAGTGTACTAGTCTTTTCCTGCTTCTTCAGTGCCTCCTGGTACAGTATGAGGTGAAGCTACCTGCAGGTAAGTGAGAGCTTTGAGATACCAAATATTATCTTAAGCTCAGGGAAAAGGAATACTTTTTTCGCCCTTACATTTCAGAGCTGACTGAAACAGCAGTTCATTGTCTTTGGGCAGGAGGAAAATGCTTTCTGTTCAGCCTAAATCTGTGGAACAAAATTTTGCAGGAACTAAATAGAATTATAAATCTCACTGTCTTATTTCCAAGTCCGAGGAACAATTTGTTTCATCTTTTCACTAACACAAGTGTATCTGCAATGTAGTAAACAAAGACAGAAAATACCAGTAAACTTTACAGTTCATGTATAGGTTTTTTTTTTTCATCTGCTATTCAAGGAGAAACAAACTGTATTATTCCCTCACAAAAATGTGTTTATATCGTGTTTTGCTGTGCATAACCATTATTTGGTCATGACAACTTTGGTATTTAATGATGCAGTAGGAGTTCATTATTGTGTACTATGATATCAGCTGACTGCTAGCTAAACATTTGTAGTAGCGGGTGTTTCATTCTGGAATTGATTCCCTGTGGATCTTCTGTATTCCAAAGTGAAAGGGGTCTGTGGCGATGTCAGCTGCCCACCTGACCTGTCTTGAAACACGGACCAAGGCGTCTAGCCTGTGTGCGAGTCAGGGGCTGTCCTAAAAGCCCACAGTGCAATGAAGGTGAGGACTGGCGCACACTGGCTGAGGTGGGGGAGAGCATCTGTTGTTCATCTCAGTGGCCAGCCTGGCCTAAGCCACGACTCTCATCCAAGCTATCAGTTGTCCTTTTTTTCCCAAATTCTGCTTCAGACATGATTGGAATATTGGCAGAAGGTTGAGCTGAAATACTTAATATTTTGATTTAGAAAGAACTGGCTGAGGGGGAAGAATTCAAGGCAAGATACTACTTGATTTTTTCAAAAAAAATCTCTTCCTTCCATTCATTCTCTCCTCAAATAATAAGGGTAAACATTGAAGGAAAAAAAGACTATCCTTGCCTTTTTAGCTCCATAAATATTTCTATTTAAGTGAAGTAGCATTGAAAGCAGTTTCTCCACTGTTTAAATGATATAAAATAGAATGACGCCGAAACTGACAAAAGCAAGTAGTCACTATTCTGAGATCTGCTGTAGTTTAAAAAAAACAAACCAAACATCAGACTGTGAGTACATCCCTAAAAACAGCACTAATAATGAGATTGTTCAGTATTGTGAAGAATTCTAAAATAAAATGCTACATGGCCCTCAGCATTTCTCTAGCAACAGTGGTTAAGCATGTGAATAGGTAGAACTATCATACCTGTATAAAAAAGGACCATTTCTTTGTAAAGAGGTGTTCGGAGACTCAATCACTACCCAAAACATTGTGATACAGTGTTCATTTTATAGAACTGAAAACGGAACAAACTGAATGTAACTCAAAAGATTAGTAGCTCCGTGTTGAGGGAAGTAAAACTCGCACGTGAGTTTGCCGTTTTAGAAAATTGGTCAGCTGCAGTACAACAAACCTGAGTAAACAGCCTTGCCTTATAAAAAAGAAACAAATGTGGAATGTCAGCAAATGTGCTTTTGTGTAGTTTGGAACATTGCTAAAACTGGCCTAATGCCAGGATAAAAAATTGCTAGAAGTTTGAGAGTGCCTGAGCTATAAAATTGGATGTACTCTGGATATTAATAGAACTTAGAGAATGTAAGTAATGAATTAAATATTGATTGAAATACAACTGTTTCACAATCATGCCTTGGGTAACCAGTGCTTTTGAAACTAGCCTGATTTTTATCATACTATACATCTGAATGTTTCCTTCAAATATTCTTTCAAATTAGTATAAATTATTGTATGTAGCTTGTGTGCCTCGATCTTTAGCTTCCATGACAACAAGATACAGATAAATATATTTCTATAACAATTGTAGACAATGTTTAGTATCATTGCTACTTTCTATTAGTGCTGCTTGCTGCAAGAAGAAAATAGCGTCACTTTATATGACTTGAAAGAAGCGTTTTGTTGTAATAATCGAAGAAAAGTGTGCACTAAGATGATCATTTGAGGAACATTGAATGACAGTAAAAATGACACGGAGCAGGAGAATACTGTTCTGTAGTGACTGGAAGTTGTTTCTGGCCAACTTTATTGGTGATGCTGTTTGATAGACTTGAAGGAAACTTTAACTGACACAATACTGGGGTCAGATTGGTGTATATTAATCATCTGAAAGGGATGCAAGATAACCTAATAAACATCAGCCATTAGATTTTTATGTTTTAGAGCTTTAGTAATTTTCAAATTCAAGACCCACAGCTTTGAGTCTTGAATGTTACATAAGCTGATATCTATACAGTAATGAGCTGTTCCATCTCCCATTCAAATGGAGAGAGAATATAATGAATATAATAAGAGAGAGAATATAATAAGAGAGTATAATAAGGTATACTTATATTTTATACATCTTAAATTGACACTTGGTAAATATAATGCTGCTATAGTATTCTGAAACTGAGCATGTTTTAATAACATAATATTCTGAAATTGCATTGTACCTTGTAGATGACTGCAAGCGAATTCAATGTGTATGAAGAATTAAAGGCCAAGCACTGAGCATTCACTATTTACACATAAGGAAACTAAATTGATACTTCTGCTTCTATATTGTTACACAAACATATTCATAAACAAAGGATCAGATCTAGACTATTGTTTCTCTGTTATCTTTAAATTGAGACAGTCCTAATTTTAGAGGTACTAGAAGCAAAGCGGAGAAGGCTAGGGATCCTGCATTCCATCCAGTCTCGATTGGCAGACAGTAAACTTAGGGGTTTTTTTTTTAAGTGAAAGTAGTACTTTTGATTAATAAAATCCATTATCCCTGCTGTTTCTTATAAGCCATCTATACTATTTATTTTCTTGAAGAATCTCAGTAAAATTGTCTAGAAAAGCAGAAATTCCATAAACTGTTAGGTAGTTTTCCTCAGAATAAGTGCCTACTCAAATTGTTTTATTAACAAGTTTTAACAGGGCTCTAAAATTCAAAGTATGTTATTTAGCTTATCTCATAGTCTTTCACTGTTGTTCTGCTTTTGTTTTCTATTTTGAAGTGTAGATATTGATGTCAGCTTTGTGCCAGATATTCAGAAGCTTAATGATGGGTAATTATTGCTCTTAGACTATCAGTCTGGACTTTTGTAAGGCCTTCAACATGCTCCCCCACAACATCCTTCTCTCTGAATTGGAGAGACATGGATTTCATGGGTGGACTGTCCAGTGGATGAGGAATTGGTTGGATGGTCACATCCAGAGCGTAGTACGTCCATGGCTCAATGTCCACATAGAGATCAGTGACAAGTGGTGTCCCTCAGGGGTCCGTATTGGGACCAGTACTGGTCAATATCTTCATCAATGACATAGTGGGATTAAGTGCACCCTCAGCAAGTTTGCAGATGACACCAAGCTGAGTGGTGTAGTTTATGTGCCTGAGGGATGGGATGCTGTCTAGAGGGGTCTGGACAAGCTCAAGAAGTGAGGCAACAAAGCCAAGTGCAGGGGTCTGCACCTAGGTTAGGGCAACCCCTGGCGTCAATACACGCTGAGGCACGAAGGGTTTGAGAGTAGCCCTGCTGAGAAGGACTTGGGAGTACTGGTCGATGAAAAACTGGACGTGAGTTGACAATGTGTGCTCGCAGCACAGAAAACCAACTGCATCCTAGGCCACATAAGAAGTGTGGCCAGCAGGTCAAGGGAGCTGATTCTGCCCCTCTACTCTGCTCTTGTGAAATGCTGCTTCCCCTCCCCCCCAATACTGCATTCAGTTCTGGAGCCCTCAGCACAGGAATGACATGGACCTGTTGGAGCAGGTCTGGAGGAGGCCTACAAAAATGGTCAGAGAAATGTGTATTGGGTCTAGCTGAGGTGGAGTTCATTTTCCTTGTAGCAGCCCTCTTAGTGCTGTGCTTTGTATTGGTAGATAGAAAGGTGTTGATAACACACCAGTGTTTTGGCTACTGCTGAGCAGTGCTTGCACAGCATCAAGGCTCTCTCTCCAACATTCCCCTGCCCTGCCAGTAGGCTGGGGGTAGGCAAAATCTTGGGAGGACATACAGCCAGGACAGCTGACCCAAACTAACCAAAGAGATAATCCATACCCTATGATGTCTGTTCAGCAATCAAAGCTAAGAGAAAGGAGGAAGTAGGGGCATTTGTTATTTACAATGTTTGTCCTCCTGGAAGCCCTGCTTCCTGGGAATTGGCTGGACGTTGCTGGCTGATGGGAAGTGGGAAATAAATCCTTTGTTTTCCTTTGCTTCCGCACACTGCCTTTGCTTTTACTTTATTAAACTCCTTTTTTTCTTGACCCATGAGTGTTTTTCCATTTTATTTTCTCCTCCTCTGTCCTGCTAAGGAGGGGAGGGATAGGGCAGCTTGGTGGGTACCTGGTGTCCAGCCAAGGTCAACCCATCACAGGATGGAACACCTCTCCTATGAGGACAGGTTGAGAGACTTGGGGTTTTTCAGCCTGGAGAAGAGAAGGCACCAGGAAGACCTTATTGTGGCCTTTTAGTACTTAAAGGGGACTTATAAGAAAGATGGGGACAAACTTTTTAGCAGGGCCTGTTCTGATAGGACAAGGGGTAATGGTTTTAAACTGAAAGAGGGTAGATTTAGACTAGACAGAAGGAAGAAATTTTTTACAGTGAGGGTGGTGTAACCACTGGCACAGATTGCTCAGAAGTGTAGATGCCCCATCCATGGAAAAGTTCAAGGTCAGGTTGGATGGGGCTTTGAGCAACCTGATCCTAGTTGAAAAGATGTCCCTGCTCATTGCAGGGAAGTTGGACTAGATGACCTTTAACGGTCCCTTCCAAACCAAATGATTGATTGATTCTGCAATTTAACAGGTTATTACTGCTTTGTATAAGAATTCTTCCCCAGTGTTTAATTTATTTTTAAATTCCAGAATTCTTATATGATTTTTTAAATAATTTGGCCATTTGCATGAATGATCTGGCCATTTGCGTTTTCCCAATTTTTCTTGGGGGAGATTTTTTTTCTAAACTGAAATAACTTAAATGTAATTGAGAGACTTCTGTATTTCTGAAAAAAATCTGAATGCTTATGTAATATTAAACAATTTTCTCTCTTGGTCAATATCTCTAGGTCTCAATAGCCTGGAAATAAGCCTTATATGTTATGGACTTCACTAGCTTTGTTATCCCCTGAGGTTTCTTCTTGAAAGAAAAATAACATGAACAACACTTTTGGCTTTAAAAAACTGCTTTAACGGTCACTGTCTTGGGTTTAAGTTGTGTCCTCATGCTAATGGGAAAATTTTATTTCCTTTTTTCCTGTATTTATATTTTTATATTGAGAGCAAATGAATCATTACTACCTATGATCTAGTGTTTACAGAGTAGCTTTTGAGTTTTAAGTATTTAATATCTAAGTAGTAGTCATTACTTCCTAAAATGTAATACGTTTTTGCTTTAGATTTTTTGACAATTTTATTCATAATTTTAAGTACTAACATCCATATCTCTCAAAATCTTTTGCAACATTGATGCTTTATGCACAGAATGTTATTTAAAATAGTAATATTAAATAATGCATCTCTGCCCACACTTCTGCAGATTTCCCTTTCCTAGGGTGTCGTGGTCTTTTATAATAACCTTGACCCTTTCTGATGCAAGTCAGATGTAGATTTGCAAGTAACTTGAAGGTCCATACAATTTGCTGTATATTCATATATAGCTTGTAAATCTTCAGAGTTTTAGAGTTTTTTCACATTTCTCCTGCATGCATTTTTTTCTTAACATTAGAAGTTGAATAAAATAGTATTATAAACTTGAAATAACTCACTCTTGCCTGTACCACTGTTTCTGTGACAATGTTTCAGTCTATTTAAATACAGAAATAAATATATATTTTTGGCAATAGTTAGTAGAACAATCCAGTAGTTCCTCTCAGGTTATACTGCTGATTAGCCAAAGACACAGTTGGAAAAATACCCATGGTGGAAGCAAACGTCAGGATGTGAAGAGCTGGCTGAAGAACACTGCGTTTCTCTCTTCAGGATGGAATGTCTTTAACAGTTGAGTAAAAAAAGCCTGTAAATGTAACTTTGGGAGTTCTAGTGATGAAAATGTGTTTGTATTTTAAATTTTTTTTTTTTTGCAGTGTAGTAGTATTTTGTGCTCCGTCCCTGTATGTTTTTGATGCTTCAGCAGCTTAATGGAGAACTGTATCTACAAACATGCTCATAAATATATGATAAATATGGCTTGCAGTATACAAAACCAACACCTATTTTAAATGTTGCCTTAAGTATTATTTGCAAATATTTGAACAGTTGCTTAAAATGGATTTTATAAGATCTTAAAACAGAATGACTAGCTTCAGTATTAGGGCATATTTATTCACTCTTACATATGTTTCTGTACTTCATGAAATAATGTATATTGCTTCCTATGTGGTTTATGCTTTAGACTTTTTATACTTCCAGATGAGTGAGCAGCTCTTTAGAAAAGGGAATTAACTGCTTTTTTTATGCAAGTGAGTACAGTGTACAAATAACAAATGCATAAAATAGAGTTAAATTGCTTGCTCGCTGTTGTATCAGGATTCTGTGGCAGAAGTGGAGGGGAAAAAGGAGTCTTGTCGTTCAATTCCTTCCATATAGTGTGAGCATAAATACTGAATATGTGTAATATTAAATGCCAAAAAGAACTGAATTATCAACAAAAATAACTTGAAAATATTTAGATTATTTCAATCCCCCAGGAGCCAAGACTGAAGTAAGTATGTAATATTTTTTTTTATCTAAATATAGTAATGTTACAGCATTGAGAAAATAATATTTTATTGAAAATACTCTTAATTACATGAAGCTACAACACAGAGGCAAAAATGGTCTAGAAATGCAGTAGTTTGACAAGGATGAAAAGCAATGTGAAAGTATAAAGTATTAGTACAGCTTGAGGAGCAGCGCGTTTATTTAATTCAGCATGAGCAGTAGGAGAAGTGTTTGTGCCAGCACTTCATTGCCAGGATTGGGGCCAGAGGTAATCTTATTTTCTGTGCAGTGTCAGATTTCCATATGGATGATTTTTGTGTGTAATCCCTGCACATTGCTTAAGAAACTATGGTGGAAAAATCTGCTCTGTAAAGAATCTAAGCTTTCCTTGATGGAGCAGAATGGTGGACTAGACTTTATATAAGGGTCCCAAAGTTAGCTGACAATCCCTCTTCCCCCCATCTTTATTGTAGTTTGTTTCAGGCATGACAATGTAAATATATTGTGCTATTTGTTTCAGTGGTTCCATATTATATATGTGTGTATATATATGGAATGTGTATGTATATATACTCATATGTAATATATGAAAATATATATGGAATAAAAATTATGTACTCCTATTACATTGTTTGATATCTTGAGAAATAATCCTTTTATTAAAGTGGATAAGATGACATTTTAAGGTCACACATGCATGATCAAACATGATGCTGCTATTTACAATACACTTTCGTTTTTGGACTCTGGCTTTTAGTAATTTAAGATTGGGTTTCTCAAAAATGTTTTAAAATGTTTTTGTTGGTTGCTATGAGTGTATAATTCAGGCTTTGAATGCTAATTTTATGTACCCTTTCTGCATAAATACGTAACAATTTTTAAAAGGCGGTACTTATCACCTCAATCTAATTTTTTTCCACTTCAAATATGAACAATAATAGAATATTTTCTGTAAACTATCCCTAGTACCTTGCACAGAATAACAGTGGCTTTAACCAAAACTATTAACTGTATTAATTCAATGAAACTGACCCTCTTCTTGTTTATAACTTGACTGGCAAGAGCCTTATGATTTATTATGTAAATATTCAGAATTGCTTCTCAGAGCTTATAAGCATTTTCTAAAATTTAGTTCTCAATAAAATTATTTTTGAGAATTTGGGTTTTAGTAGAACTCTAACCATAACTTGAAGGTACCACCCTCCAGTATAATCTCTGACCTTAGTTCCCTTATGGAGACAGGATGTGAATTTCTATTTGTGTCTATTTCTCCAAAGAATTATTCCAAGCATATAATTTCCCTTGAATGCTTATATGCTAATCATAATGTAAGGGAAGCATGCAATGTATATGTTTTTAAAGACCACTTAATACCTAGATATTCTATGCATGAGACCTGAAAAATTGGTCTTTGTTTTACTTTTTTAAAAATGTATTTAATAGCAATTTCATAATAGCCTTGCATATTGACAGATTACTGTATTTGGCCTCAGTTGTACTTAGAATCCATTAAAAAAAAGAAAGTATCTGTCCCAAAAACTTACCCATTCTAGTAGGCAGGAAAAACTATGTGTTGGTGCTAATCATGGCTTGGTTTTTTGGTCTTTTTTTAAATTACAGTACAGTAAGTAGAAAAATAATATTAAATTGCTGGCAACAAAGATGAATTGAGGTAATAAGACTTTTATTTAGATTATATATAAAAGTACTTTGAGGCACACATTTATCATAGACTGTGATTACTTATCCAAGAAGAAAAAGAGTCATTCGCTTTCACTGACATGTATTAAAGAAACTGTAGTATACTAAGTCTTTAAATATAGACTATATTGTTTTATCAATGTAACTTTGTTTCTAATGCTTTCTAAAATAGTACATGTAATTTAGTTTTAAAAAAGTAATTAAGTGGCCAGATCTATATTCTATTAAACAGGAAGGAGGAAGTAAAAACCTTTCCTCCTTGAACAAAATGGCAATCCTGCTTCCTTACTTATACAGGGCGGTAACAAGTGACCTTAACTAAGGAATAGGTTGTGGACAGAGATAGTCCTTCAGGGAGCAAGGTCCCAAACCTCTCTTCCACTGTTAGTGCTGCTGCTAAAAGAAAACAAACCTCCATTTTAAAGTTTGTTTGGTTTTTTTCCACCTCACATACTGTTAGCTTATAGACTAGATGATTAGAATTTTGACCTGTGTTCCCTCTAAGGTATCTTGCTCTGCAGAAGATGAAATTTGATTGTGGATAAATATTATTTACCAAATTGCTCCTATGAAATAATAATTTACTGACTACTACTATTATAATTTCTTTTTACTCAGTTATTCATAAATTGCATACCAGTTTTGCTGCTGTAACTGTTCTTTACTTTGTGGGGGGAGGAGAGGGAAATTCCAAAATAAGTAATATTTATATTTCCTGGGCAAATCCTATACAATCAGTGTCTTTGAAAAATATTACATTAGCTATATTCAAGATCTTCCTTAATATATTGTCCAGTCTGGAAAAAATTATTCATTATCACACTTTCTGAACTTGAAAATAAATTTTGATCAATAGAATGCCTCAGAGGTCAGTTAGCACTTTGCCTCCACTGCTACACAAATTATTTTCTGATCTGCTTCCATTCATAGTTAAAAATGTCAGGGATATTTTTGCTTTTAAGGAGACTTTTTTTCTGGTTTTATAAGATTTCTAGAGTGAACCTTTAGAAGTTAATGTGAACTTGAGTTTTGGCAAACACTTTCGAAGAGTTTCAAAATGACAGGCAAAAGCAACATTTAAAAATACTCTGCATTTCTCATACGATGTCGTTCATGTACTCTGTCAAACAGTTTATGTACTGTCCCAGGTGAGGTTTTAATTAGCTGCAGTCCCCACCACTTTTAGCTTTTAGAATGTTCTTAAAAGCAGTTTCACAATATCCTAGAATTGAAAGGGCACAGTGATGCTAAAATGAGAAAGAAGTGACAAACATGCATACCATGGGATGTTATAGATTCGCACAGTTACCCAAGCTCTAATACTTGTAACACTTTTTCCCTTTCTTAAAACTTATGTGTGTTTGGAGATGACCCAAAGTATCCTAGCGGGAGTGGGTCCCGTACTCTTGCTGGACATGTATTGGTCAAGTTTAGGGTGAAGTATTTTATGTAGTGTCTGGTGCATGGCATTTGAGTGCTTTTGGCAACAGAGTGGTTCTTCTAAGAGTGACGATCAGTACAGCCCAGGTTGCTTCACCTTTTGAAGGTTACGATTGTCTTCTGTTTTTCATACTTTTTCCTTTGTTTTACCTATGACAAAAGCAGTAAAAGATAACGTAGAAAGGGGTTAGCTTCTTTTCCCCTCCAGCCATATGCTTAAATAATGAGGACTCCTGTACTTGGTTTAATGTGTAAGTTTGTTCTAAACAAACATCTGGTTCATGTTAATGGAACTTGAGGAATGGATTCCGATTTCTTCTTTATTTTTAATTCAGTCATTTTTGGTCTACTGCTAGTTTCTGTAGCTGGTCACAAGGTAAAAATGGTGAAATAGAGATTTGAAAGAAAAGCAGTTTAATGGAAATTGCACCAGATTACAGCACTGCATGTGACTTCTTTCACATTCTACACCATGCAAAATTTAGCTGTTTATTTTTGAAACAAAATTATTAAACAATTAAGAGGTTATATGTTTCATGTGATTTCTTCTTTTACTTCAGACACAGACCATGATTCTCAGAAGTACCTAAGTTTCCTATTTTTCAAATATGTTCTGTGGAGCTGTTTCCGAATTTGTAATATGTACTGTATGACAAGGAATTTAAAGAATCTTGCACTGCAACAACTTTTCATTGTTTCTTGTCAAGAAATATTTTCATGTTGTGACAGTAAGACTATAGAAATTGCAGGTTATCGTGTGGTCCCTTTGTTTAACAACTTACGTTGATCATTAAGCTAAGCTTTCTGTATATTTGAAAGGAAACAATTCTGCAAAATCAGATTAGGGGGATGTACTGAGAAATAAAGACCTATTTCCGTTGTACTCTCATTGCTGTTCAGCTTCAGGTAATATGTATATTTAAGTTAGTGTCATGAGTTCAGCTGCTGCTTGGATGCAATAAATGGGCATCTTTGCATTTCTGTTAGACTTTCATTCTGGAGCCTCATACTATTTCTATGGTGCAAATTTTGACTGATGGGTTTGTGGTATTTCATTGATTTGCACCAGTCAGAAACATTCAGGGCATTATTTCAGGGTTTAACTGCAATTTATATTCTCAGTATTAATCCTACATGTGTTCAATGTGTTGGATTTCACCTATGTGACTTCTAATACACAGCCTACTACCTACATTCGAAATAACTGCTTAGCTCTAAGTGGTTGTAAGTTGCAGTTAGCTTGTAGGCTAACAAATTATGAGATATTTCTTAGGCACATGATTTTTATATGGACTTAATTTTAAAAAAGTTTGAAGTAATCCTCATGCTCTGTATTTGATTAGAGTAATTCCCCCTTAAATTTTGAAAGGATCTGTGCGTGTGGAAGTCAGAAGGGAATATGAGCAAAAAAAAAAAAAAAAGAAAAATAGTATGAATGTGAGTTCAGGAAGAACATGTATTTAGCATCTGTCCTCTAGCTCTTCCGACTAATTGGTGTGTGCTCACTAATGAGAGACTTGTGGTCTCCATGGCAACTCTCCTGTTTTGCACCTTCATTTCCTAATATGGGAAATTGAAACAGAAAAACAAAATATTCCCCCTACCCTTCAGTTCCTCTTTCTGTTCTCCCTGCCTATGCCCTTATGTCCAAAATCCATGTAGAATGATTTGGCTAGCAAGAGATGTCTTGAAATATCTTCTCTCAGTGGTCCTATGCTCAAGTAACTTATGTGTGAGGTGAAGTAGATTTTTTTGTGTGCCCTCAGTTTTAGGAGTCTTGTACCAGAGTGAAGGTCATCTGTTCTGCAAGAGACATACCCTGAGCTGTGAAGGATGGAGCCCTGAGAACATTTTGCCTGACCAGCTTATCCTAAATAGGATGCCTGCTTCCTGCTCCCTGATACCTGAAACTTTTAGATTTGCACAAAACCAGTTTCAGCTAGAGTTAATGCATTTGTGGATAAGAAAGGATATAGTCTAGATACACTTTTTTTTTTGGAGTTATTTATCTAGTAGATACTGCTATTTAAAAGCTTAATGTTTTTCATGGCAGTCCATCTCTGGTCACTGAAGGGAGGAAATGTTAGGAAAAAAATGTTAGGAGTTGTTGCCTTCTAAAATGTTAAGTAAAAGTTAATTGAGGTGCAACAAATGCTGTGTTGTTTTAGTTCATCTATCGTTACAGCAATGTGAGGAGATGAATATGTATGTTGCAACATATCTGGACACAGTGTATGATATAATTTTTGTTGCATCTCTTATCAGTGGTGACCAAATGCTCTTCCTATGTGCATAGTTTTTAGAAAAAAAAAAAAAAACCCAACCCCAAACACCAACAATTACAATAGTAATAAAAATGGCACCTTAGAATTTTGCAAGTTACTTAGCACTTACACTGCTGTGAAGAGTAGTGGCCCTTTCTGTATTATTTTAAATATTTAAGCATTCTTGGATCCAGATGAGACCCAGAAAGATAGAATTATCACTTTGAAGTCAAGTTATACAACTGTCCTGGAATGCAAATGCACAATGCAGAAAGAATATTAGGGTCATACTGTCTTCATTATTTGCTTTAGTCTTAGTGTAGTATTGGCTGATTGTTTGGGAACTGAAATACAAGGAAAATGTTTACCGATTTTTCTCATCACAGTATCATTAGAAAATAGGTTCATATATTTTCTACCAAGTCATGTATTTTCATCATTTACTTAGACAAAAGCTTATTGCTCACCCACACGCTATAAACAGTTTACACTTAAAAGTGTATGGAATACACAATGTGATTGTTAGAACATTTTGAAGACGTTTTGTGCATTAAAATATCCTGAATTAAGTATTCTTAGCTAAACCATGAAAATCTTATTTGGGTTTTGCATAGGCTTGAAGACTTGTACTATATGAAGTGATATTGTTTATTTTGTGTATAAAGATTTGAGTCTGTCGGACTCTCTAATGTATAAGTGTACTTGAAGAGTTTGTGTTTAGGTACTTGTAATTTGCTTCACATAAAGTGCGCAGGTAGTAATCTCATTCTAAGATTTCATAGGGTCATTGATGGGCAGGGGCATTAAAAAACAAACAAACAAACAAAAGCCCCAAACACCCTAATAAACTAAGTCCCTCTGCTCCAAACCTAAAGGTTACACTTTATGTAACAGTTAAGGTTTTGGATGAGAAGCAAATGACCCAAGTGTATATGAACAAGTAGTATCAATGTAGACTTTTTCTATCCTATACTCCCGCCAAGTAGTCTAGATGTTTTAAAAGAATCAAAGAAATCAGTTGAAGCAGGTGTTGTATTCTGTGGGTGTCTCTGATCTAAAACTCCAGATTAAAATAGCCTCACTCTTTGGAAAAGCTCAGTTTCTGGTTGTGTTTTGTGCTTTCAGTTGAGGGTTTGACAGGAGTCAGTATTTGCTGTTTATATACTTGCAGGAAACCTTTGGAAGTCCTGGTCAGTTCTTTGCCTGACCTGGCCTTCAAAATCAAATGGGATAGCTATCATACATCTCATCCAGGCAAATTATATCTTGAGAGTGAGAAATTAGGGTCAATAAGTGAACCCTAATCCTCCACTACATACCATAATGCAGGTATGAGGACATCCTATTTTCCCGGCAGACTGGTGGTGGGTGTTTTTGGCTGGCTCCACATCACTTTCCCTGACAGCACAGACAATCCTCCCTAAGGAATATAATGAATTTCAGCCCAGGTACTTTGTAGAAATGAGGCTTACAGAGCCAGAACACCACTTTATATCTGGCCTTTGAAATATGGTGCACGTATGCATGGCTGACTTCTTGTGCAACGATTATCTTGAGTTAGCATTTTTAGTTGCAATTGGTGCATTTTCTCGGGCAGCAGTTCACAAAGAACTTAATGGGCCCTTACTGGCTAAAATGGCTGCAGGTTTTGCAAGTGTCTGTCATAAGATGGTAATCTTGCAATTCTTAGAAAATGCCACAGTCCACAGTTACAGACAGTGTACAAAATGTCATATAGGACTAGCAATCCAACACTGCACCTTGTAAACCGTACCCACTGATAAGCAGGGGTGGGGGAGATAAAAAGTTAGGGAGAATCTCTCTGAATGTAGACCACTCATTTATTTGAATTTTGTGGAATATCTGGATTTAAAACACATACATTAGAATTAAAGGTGAAATGACAGTAATGTGTCTGTATAGTACTTTCTACCTGCCAGGATCTCCAAGCATTTCATGGTGATTTACACAACACTTAGACTGTTTCATTCTCATTGAAAAACAGCAATTATGCATAGCTGACTTGGTTTTGAATAGGATTACAGGATGGTGTAACCTGACCTTATGTTCTGAATTCTGCTAAATTGCGTTGGTTCAATTTACACTTGATTTCTATATTGAAGGAATAGGAACATCATTCTCAACTCAGACTATGGAGATGACTTTAGTATACTTCTGTCAGTATAAGTTCATGTGAAGGAAATTTCATCAGTATGAAAGTGTGAAAAGCTAGTATATATTTCTTCATGTATTTTTTCTTCCTGTACAGAAAAGCTAAACACACAACTTGTTTGTTTTTGTTTAAATAACAGTGAATTCTAGCTTCATTTAGGCTTATAACTAATATGGTGCAAATGCAGTTAAAGTAGCATGACTTTAGTGCCTAGATGAGGAATGACAGTATCCTTCTGTGTTGAGAGCATGGGCATCTGCTTAAGCCCAGGTTTTATTCAGCCTTCTAGTATACTTAAATCCTGTCTGGGCTCCAAAAGGAAATGATGACGCTCAACTGAATTCGTGTTCATTTCTCTTCCCCCTTCCAATTTCCTTTTTCCTATGGAAGATTAACCTTATGAAAAACCTCTAAAGAGGTCCTACCCCTGCCATCCTAGTCTGTGCATAGGCAAGTAATATTTGCTTTCTTTCTGTAAGTGTTCTTGTGAGGTAATTTGCATCTCTTTCCTAATAATCCAGACAAACCTTAAAAGGAACCATATAGTAGATTGAAAGAAGAGTTCTCTAAGAATGTGCTTTAAACAAATATGCAGACAATTTGCAGGGTCATGGGACATCTGTAGCACGGCCTGGTCCTAAGGCTGCTACAGCTGACAGCATTTCTGCTGGGCAAGGGCAATCGGTTATTGTCAACCAAACTTCAAAAACCATGTGATAAAAAAGGAAAGATTTTTTTCATCGTTCTTGTTAAAATATTTTCAGACACTGAAGTGTGTGTGTGTGTGTTTAAGCAAACCATTTAAATCCCAGCAATACCCAGCAGATGGCAGTTTGATCAAATACGTGTTTATTGGATTTATGTGGGACTCTAAAAAAGCTTTAAATATTTATCCAAAGTCAGTAAAACTCTGCTCATTAAATCATATGCTTACAGTTCTTTCAGTGCATTGAAATGGTATTAAAATGGTAGTCTAGCTTCCTGTAGTGGTTGATTATATAAAAGCTGATATTTTGAGTCTTGACTTAAACCCATAAAACTAGGCAGAAACTTTTACCAGTCCTTGCAGTAAACTTAGAGAGTCAGAAATCACTTTAAAAAAACTCTGAAGACGAAATAGTACAGTTTTGTTGTGTTGTCTTGTACTCAGTATTTGTGAACTATGCTTTTTGGTACAAAAGCCCATCTGTATCTGGGACAGCTAAGAAACTGTATGTGTGAGAGGTTCATTCTTGCATACATACAGATAGCTGCTTCTGTGTGTATGAGAGGAAGTACAAATGATAGTATGAAAGCAGTAATTGCTCCATGCCTGTACCTCTCTAGTATAAACTACAAAGAGAACTCTTTATGTCATTCTACTGTAGTTAGAGAAGTGAGTGTGGTATGCGCACTTAAACTTTAAAATACAAAAAAAATTCAAGTGCAACATGTAATCAAATATTGTACTGGAACTCTGCACATATAGGGTGTTATGGCTCTGTTGTTCATTCTTGTTCTTTATTATTGTTTTTCTGTCCATTTTCCTCTTATTAAAAAAAAGAAACAAATGCCGCTTTCTCTTGTGCTTCTTGTCAGAGTGTGTGTATGCGTCTGAGTGCGTACGTGTAAACCTCACATAATGGTGCTTACTCTGTGGTACCTAGTAGAGAGTTCTACACTGCTATGTGTGATCCGAAGAGTAGTTACTGAGGACATGTAGAGGAAAGTTATGTAAAAACTTAACAAGCCAGGGAAGCTGTATAACTTCACTGAAATGTAATGCATAGTAATTATTGCAAAAGCAATACAGGGTAATTAGTGTCGCAGGCAAAGACCGTGAAAAGAAGCTGGTTTTTCTGAATGCTTCCTTACTTAACTATGATTTTAGAATAAATCAAAGCAGTTAATGTGCTCACCTAAATAACTGGATTTTATTTCAGTCAAACAGTTTCTCATTCTTAGCAACATCCATTTTCATGTGGGAACACTTCAAATTCTGAAAGTTTCTTGTTTCCCTGTAAATATCTATCAAGCTTAATTTACTGAGGCCTTTAACATGTGGCTTTGGTCTGTTTTCTTGGGTTCTGTAAGTGTTTGTTTCCAATAAACACTTTATTTAAATATTTATTTTAAATACTTTCATTTAAATGAAAGAGGCATAGGGACCTCAAACGGAAACACAGGTTGCACCTCTTACACTTGGGTAGGAAATGTTATACCTTGTAATGGCTGTGGTCTTCACCCACAAACCTACCTGTGCCTAGATTGGAAACATTCAAATACAGGTTCAACAAACAAGTATTTCAATAGTTATCACCAAAAAGAACAGTAATATAGATTGATTGAATGGAGTTTTTATTCTCTGTTTTTGTTTACGTATGTACCTAAGTATGATTACTGTCCAGGCTAGAAATTGCTCCTTGCATTTCTGCTGGGTTTTCTAAGACGTGACCAGGAAAACTCAGCCACACCTCCTAGCCCTTAGTTATACGGTTGACTTTGCTTGATGCTAGGCCACTAGAATAAAATACGTTTGGAGAAAACCATACAGATTTTTTTAATTACCTGATTTAATAGTTCCTGGTTAAATGCAAAGACGACTCCAAGGGGGTATCTAATGCTTTTGTTTTCTAGTTAGATTTCCCCTATAATAGGAACACATCCAAATGCTGCTGTTTTGGTGGTAGTTCTTCGGTTTGTATGGAGAGACTCAAAATCATCTTAAAGTGAAAAGGAATACCTTACAAATAAAAAAAAAAAAAACAACCCTAGAGTGGATCAATATTGTCTGCTCTGTTACAGTTAGTCTTTCATTTGGCACAAGACGTTAATACTACTTATGCAAGTCTCAGACTCTTGTACAGGCTCTTTCTTGTGTTTTCTGTTAGTCCTGCATGGTTTCAGGGGGTGGAAGGGAAGGATTTCATCACTGGAATACACACAGCAAAGTAATATGATCAGACTCAAGCTTGACACACTGAGTAATCTGTAATATGCTAACATTTCAGTATCATGTTAGTATTGCGTTAGACTAATATGACACTAATATAAAATGACAGGAAAAATGACTAATACAATAAGACTTTCATATATTACTGTAGGGCTGCCATATCTGTCCTTTTTAATTCACCTGAAACCCTGCTTAAATGCAGAATGAGAGCTACATCTAAAGCACAGCTAGGGAAAAAGCCTATTTTAGGAAGAAGGCCATTAACTAAGATAAAAATAATCTTGCAGCACTTGTAAGAATGATGGCAATTTTCCCAAAAGGATACAATGTAGTGGTAAACTGTAATAATTTATTTGAACTGTTGGTATCTGCAATGATGATTGAACAGAAGTCTCTCTCTATTTTAAATTGATGACAATATAATTTCAATAGAAGGGACCAGGATGCTATCCTGGAAACTTGGTTGTGAAGGATTGGTTCTAATAATGGTGTTTGCTTTGTTTTTTTTTTTTTGTTTTTGTTTTTTTTGACCAATCCTTTCAACTTCCTAAATTCCAAAATGGAAAGGATGAAGAAGTAGCACTGTACTTTAAAGTGTACACAACTTCGGATTTTTAATAGTGGTGAACGAGATAATACTTTTTCCAAATCTCCATGCTCTCTGTTAACTATCCTGCAGAGCTGCAGTTCTGTGTGGTTTTACATTTATAATGGATTACCTTAAAAAGCATTTGCTGATGCATGTTACTGACTTAACTGCTTTTCCCTGTGTTCTTATTAGAATGTAACAGTGAGATTATTTTAGAAGCTTAAATTCTAGGCTATTAAGTAGTAGTCGTGTTTAGCTAGTTGTACATGTATGTGCATGTCTTATAAATAATGAGCTGAAGTGGAATTAGAAAGACATCTTTAACAGGGATGTGTCAAATAAGTTAAATAATTCTGAAGATCTGTAGGGATTTCAGGTATGGTCTGAGGTTAACAGAACAAGAACCTCCATGGAGGTCATAAAACGAGGCATGCAAGTTTAAAACTGAAACACTAGGCTTGTTCTTTCTTTGGGTGTTGCTTTTGTGGTCAGTAGAAAGATTAATGAAAAGTTTCCTGAAAGATTGTCAGCTTGCTTAATGAACTCTACTCCAGTCCCTTGCTGCATGCTCAGGACCAAGCACGTAATGGTACAAGATGTCCCTGGGCATCTTTTCAAATTAAACCAACCTTGAGCAAAATTGAGCGGCCCCATGGAACCACAGGACATCCCCATGTTAGAAAGTCTTCGTGAAGTCTGTTTGAACAGACTTGGATATCCATCTTCCTTGCTTTTTGCGACTTCTATATTGTTTACTAGCTAAGACAGCCTTATGATTTATCAGGTTGCTGTGACCCTTTGCTCGGAAAGTTTAGGTAAAAGCAGCATGGTGGTAGAATTTGACTGTAATGGTAATACAAAATGGTAATACAAAACCAAGTAAAATAACTTTTTTCCCCCTCAAAGAACAAGTAATAAGATAAAAATATTTAAAAATATTTAGTGTATGTACATGTGTTAAAATGAGCAAGTTCAAGTAATACTTCTATTTTTTCATATTTAAATGCTGTAACAGACTGTGATGATATTGGCAATGGAATAAGCCAGTATCCTGTTGTGAAAGGTGCACTGTCAGAACTAACATAAGCCATGTGAAGGCTGCACTTGTGCCCAAAATGTTCTGTCATTCTCTGGCTGTGCCTTTCTCAGCTTCTTAGGGGGGAAAAAAAAAAAGTTTTCAGTCAGATCACATTACTGATGTCAAAAATGCCAGTACTGGTGTGAGTAGGAAGGGAGGGAATGTGAGGTAGGCAGCAGTTCAGTCTTAGATGGTCTTAAACCATGAGTAAAACCCACCACATTAAGGAAGTGAATGAGAGTCTTGAATGGCTAAGTAGAGGTACTGAAAACAAGTACCTAGCTAATAGGACAATTCTAGATGCTATTACTGAAACCAAAACAGGGATGCTGGCATCCAGTTCTGAGGTTAAAACTTTAAAAAGGATGTTGATGGGGATGAGCAGTGGACATTGTCTACCTCAGCTTCAGCAAGAGTTTTGACACTGTCTCCCTTAACATCCTTATAGGCAAGTTTAGAAAGTGTGGGTTAGATGAGTGGACAGTGAGGTGGATTGAGAACTGGCTGAATGGCAGAGCTCAGAGGGTTGTGATCAGCAGCACAGTGTCTAGTTAGAGGCCTGTAGCTAGTGGTGTTCCCCAGGGGTCAGTACTGGGTCCAGTGGTGTTCAATATAGTCATCAATGACCTAGATGAAAGGATAGAGCATACCCTCATCAAGTTTACTGATGACACAAAACCGGGAGGGGTGGCTGACACACTGGAAGGCTGTGCCACCAGTCAGCGAGACCTGGACATGCTAGAGTGTTGGGCAGAGAGGAACCTAATGAAGTTTAACAAGGGCAAGTGTAGGGTACTGCACCTAGGGAGGAATAACCCCACGCACCAGTACAGATTAGGGGCTGACCTGCTGCAAAGCAGCTCTGTCCACCTGGGAGTCCTGGTGGACAACTAGTTGATCATGAGCCAGCAATGTGCCCTTGTGGCCAAGAAGGCCAGTGGTATCCTGGGGTGCATTAAAAAGATTGTGGCCAGCAGGTCGAGGGAGATCATCCTCCCCCTCTATTCTGCCCTGGTGAGGCCACATCTGGAGTACTGTGTCCAGTTCTGGGCTCCCCAGTTCAAGATGGACAGGGAACTGCTGGAAAGGGTACAGCAAAGGGCTACAAAGATGATTAGGGGACTAGAACATCTTTGTTATGAGGAAAGGCTGAGGGATCTGGGTCTTTTTAGTCTGGAGAAGAGAAGACTGAGAGGGGATCTCATCAATGCTTATAAATATCTGAAGGGTGGCTGTCAAGAAGATGGGGCCAGACTTTTTTCAGCGGTGCCCAGCAACAGGACAAGGGGCAATGGGCATGAACAAGAACACAGGGAATTCCATCTCAACATAAAGAAAAACTTCTTTACTTTGAGGGAGTCAGTGCACTGGAACAGGCTGCCCGGAGAGGTTGTGGAGTCTCCTTCTCTGGAGGTATTCAAAATCTGCCTGGATGTGATCCTGTGCAACCTGCTCTGGCAGGGGGGTTGGACTAGATGATCTCTAGAGGTCCCTTCCAACCCCTATGGTTCTGTGATGAATTGGACAAGGTTCAGAAAGTGCTAAGAATAGCTGGAAAACAAGTCTTTAAATGAACTTCTGTCTCTTATGTGTGTTTTATCTGAAAAACTGCATTACTTGAAAGAGTAAGGATACAAGCCAAATTCCACCCAAGAATTTACTTTCTGCTCTCCCAAATTCCTCTTGTGCTCTGTGTGTTTGTCTAAACAATTGCAGTGGTCAGCTACAGAGCATAAAGTAGAAAACAGGTGGTCATAAGCATATATAAATATGAAGTCTGTATATTTTTAATTTCCCCACATTAAATGAAAACTAGTGAGTTCATCTTGTTTCTTTCTCTTACCCAATGCATTTATTTGTTGAATATTCAACATAATGGTAAGATCATAACAATTATGATACTGTCGTAGGTTGAACTTGGGTTTTGTAACTGAGATCAGAATATTCCTCAGTGTATACAGAGTTCCTAGGCACAGCTTATAGGTACTAAATTTGTAAGTACAACTTTGGAAATTAAAGTAGTGATGGATTGCTTTCTTCTGCCTGGTTTTAATCAAACCCACAGCATTATGGTAATGTGTCCTGTTTGAGGTAAAACAGGACCAATTTGGAACAGAAACTGTGCATTTTAGCTAGGCTTCCTGCTGCTAAGTAGCTGTTAAAGTAGCTTGATTAGCATTGCACATGTAAATTGTTGGAGAGCTCATCTTGGAAAGCTTATTTGGAACCTTGCCATGCTTAATGTACTGGACAGTTCAAAGCTCACCAAGCTCAAGATTTAGGACAGATGTGTGTCTAAGCTACTGTTCAAGATTTGAAGTGATAGAGCTTCTGCAGTCTCCCCAGGCAATCTCTTCAGTCTCTACTAATAGAAGGGTTTTTGTTTGCATTTAAGCTGAAGCTTTCTCATTGTAATTTAAACCCATTACTAGTTGTGTTCACGATGGGCATGGAGAACAGATTATTTTCTTCTTCTTTGTATAGCAGTAGGGGGTTATAAATGTGTCCCTTTTTGTACAGAAACTTCAGGTGAGAGTTTGGGAACCCTGCAGTCCTATTCTTGTGTACTGCCTATGTGAAACTACAGGGAAGTATCTTTATGCTGTTCTCATCAATATGTAAACTATGATTCCCTTCTCAGCATGAAGATACTCATGAGACAGTAGTGAAAATTAATGTGCATTATCACTGCTAGCATTTTAACAGGGGGCTCCCCATAGTTATTTCTTAGCCTGACAACCCTTCCCAAGGATGGGAAGACTGGAGATGAAGTGTTTTTCTA
>VFFE01009205.1:2130404-2148607 GCA_008921705.1 Burhinus oedicnemus
TGTAAGGATTCATAAAGCTGTTTCTGCAGTGCTTCAGTTTTGGGGTTTGGTGGTTTTTTTTTTTTTTTTGGTTTTTTTTTTTTTTTTTTTTTAGTTTCTCCTTCCCTGGAAGTGTTGATACTCAAATTGTGCTCTTATCTCTGTGATATTATTACTCAGTTCTGCTGGTTTTGGTTCCTACAATACTAGGCTTTATCTAGCTTTGCAGACATGTCAGATATGTCCACACTTCATCTTTAATTTGCCTGTAGTGAGGCTACTTTCAATTGTTTTTGATAATCCTTTCAGTGAAGTTCTTAAAGACAAATGGGACCTAACGCACTATTGGACTCATTGGGTAAAATCCATGCTCTGCATAGGTCAATAGGAGCTTTACTACTCATGTCAGTGAAGCTAAGGTATTGACCATTTATTTCAATGTAAAGGAGCAGCGGATTCAATCCCAGAGCTGTTTTTCCCCTACTTTGGCCTTTTGGAGATCACTTCTATTCAATGAGTTTTAAATGATAGATAGAAATGTACGTGAGACTTCATTGTACAGTTCATTTCTTGTATTGTTTGTTTTTTTTAAATTATCATTCTACCTGTTCAACAGAATTCCATTCTATTGGCCAGACAGGACACACAGCTTTTTTCAGAACAGTCTCTCTTTTCTGAAGCTTTACAGGGAGGATGTAACTGAATGTAAAAATGTGGTGTGTATGAAACAATAGATGGGCTTGAGTCATCCTGAGAGGACTTGTCTAAGCAGCATAGAGAAATTGCAATTGCACCTCATGATTCATTTTCCTCCATCTGCATCCATCCTCAAGGTGATTTGGTCAGACAAATGGGTGTTAATAATATGCATGTGAAACATACTTTGTCTTTATCATGTATGGGTCACAGGACCCTGACTACACAGTGCCTGGAAGAAGTTCCACTTCAAGCTCATGATCTTTCACATCACAGCAAAACACAAAACCTTTTAATTCATTGATGGCAGTAAACCCCACTGTAAAGTTTCTCCCCCCTGTGCATAGTCCCCTAATAGCAATATGAATCTAAAAAATGTTTCTTCTCTGGGCTGGAAAACAGGAGTATAGCACATGACCAAAGCAGGACACTTAGGTGTTAAAACAAGTGCTATTCTAAACCCAGTTTATAGCAGTTCAGATAGCTCATTGATCAGAGATTACTCTCCAACCTAGTCTTTCATTAATCCCCCCCCTCCCTTATTGTAAATACCTTCACATTTAGATGCGTGTATTTTGTAGCTATATGGAATAAATGTTGTTTCCTTTAGCCTGGAGTGTTTCACTCTTAGCTTTGCAAAGAACTGTTTTATGAACAATCCTTTTCATTACTGTGTAAAGACTGGCAATAACAATTCCAGACAAATCATTAAAAGCAATATACAGTAGAGCTGTATGTTATCATTCTTTCCTTCTTTATAACGATAAATAATCAGCAAAAAATTACTTGCTCAGTGTTTACTAGAATGTTTCCATAAACCTACATCTGTCTACCTATGTATTTACCAAGGGATAACAGTCACTGTGGTGTGAACGTGTAAATGTTGAAGATTTATGGTGTACAAGAAAATATCCCCCCCAACCCCGTAAAAAAAAAAAAAAGAAAAAGAGGATATAGCAGTAAATTCAGCTACTATCTAGAAATCTGCATGTAATGCTAAATGAATTGCATACCAAGCAGAGAGGCATGTATAGTACAAGGGGTAAAACATTGTGTCGTTTGATAGAGAATATATTGAGACTACTATTTGAGATTTCATAAAGCGTGAAAATAGGCTTTTTTTGGAACAAAATTGTTCTAACTGCATTATTAATAATTGGACTGGAAATACAGTTGATCATTCTGTTTTTATAGCTAGATGTTTGAAAAGTTACTCTGCTAGCTAGACTGTTTCCTTCTCTGTCAGGGACGAGTTTCCATGTTTTAGAACTGCAAATGAAGCTACGGTCCTCACATCAGTCTTCTATCTCTACCTGATGTCTTGTGTAAGTCAATTTTTCAATTGTATAGTGACTGAACAAAAAATATTGCTTTGTTCCAGTCACTTTCTATTAAAAAAACTTATAAAGTTAATAAAGATACATCTGGGTATTGTGGATTTACCGCCTGTGTAAGAATTCTAAAAGAAGATTGGCGGAGTCACTGGTCAGAGAAGTGTTAAATAATCTGTTGCAACACTAATTTAGTAGGGCATAATCTAACTATTACTAATATTGTTATAATGTGCTTCTCTTGCAAAGAGTGCTTATGTTGTACCTATTTCTGGCATCTATTTGCATGCTCTTTCATTGGCACCATATTTGAACTATAAAGAGCTTAGATCTGCCCTTAGATACACATATGTAACTTTCATTGATTTCAATAGCAAAATTACATGTGTCTAAGTGTAAAGTTCTAGTAATATGCTGCTTTTCCTTAAAAGTTGCTGAGAGAACTTTGACATCACTGGAGTGTAATTAAATTTCAATTGGTATCTGAAAGGGGAAACTCCTTTTTGCTCCTCTTCTCCCTTATTTTTACTTTAGCGGCTTGCTGTTTTACTTAACTTTTTAATATCTTTTTTTAACTTTTTTTTCCTTATTTCAGTCCACAGCTAGTGCTCTTTAATGTTTGGCCCTGCCTCTGTACTTCAGTTATTTGCAGGACTCCAGTAGGAGGGAATAGTTTGAGGCAGTCTCTGTTCCGTTAACATGGCTCCTTATCTCTTGAAAAGGAATGTGAAACTGAAAAAACGCTGTAATGCTCTAGCAATCTCATTTCCACAGTGATTTCCAAAGTGAATTTACTAGTATATGAGAACACAATTCCATCTTAATAAATACAAAGTCTTCAGTCTCTGGAGTGGTGGGAGAGACTGTGGAAACTATAGCCACCAAAACCAGTGGCTTTTCTACTACATGATAAAAAAAGTTACAGCTGGTGCTATCAGTCCTGCCTGTTAAGACTGGATACTGAGATTAAAAAAGAAGGCTAAAGAGAGAAACCTGTAATCAGAACCACAAGGAAAAAGATGTAGTACAAGAATGGTGGAAGTAATGAGCCTGAGGAAGAAAGAAAGGAGGAGAAAACCATGCAAAAAAGAAATGAAACAGGCTTATGAAGAAGACTGAGGACTTGTATGACAAATCCAATGGCCATCAGAATTGGGATTTAGATAGGGATAAGCAATAGAATGGGAACTAGTAAGGATTGGATGAGATGGAGATCATACTGGAACTGGGAGATAAGTTACAGTTTTGAGATGGTTGGTACTAGAAAGATGGTGAAAGTAAAAAAAAAAATAAAAAAAAATCTGTGAAATCCTCTGAAGGATGTTCTAACTCTCTGCTGTGAGGGTTTGCTCTTTGGTTTCTTCACCAGGTTACAGTCAGAATTCCAACCTTGCTGACACCCCTGGTGTCAGAGTGTTGGTGTATGGGCTACTCTAACTTCACAATCCCATACTTTTTTCATTGAGACCTGTGCCTCATTCACAGTACATCTCCTTTGGTGATGAATCAGGGCTGGGTAGTTAGAAAGGCTTTTGTCTTTGAAATCTTCCCTGAAAAGTTATAATGAATGGGATGAGAAGTCAAAGAGTAGTTTCATGTTAAATACGAAACCCTCACCTCATGGGAAAATCACAAGAATTCAATACTAATCCATGCTTGTGAAATTGTAGGACAGAGTACTGATGAATGCTAAAGAAGAATTAAGTGGAAAAATTAACTACTGCCAGAATACTGTTCTAAATAGTGTGCAATAAATAAAGCAGGAGTCATTTTGGTTCAATGTCAACAAACCAAAATACTGAAGAGCTGCTCACTGAGCAAACTGCCATTCTCTGCACCGAATGAGGCAGGATATTAATTAACTCAGTTGTTTCCTAATTTAAAGACTTGAGTTTGCAACCTATCACTTGCATTTTTGTGTGTATTGTCTACACTTCAGGTATTCCAAATGTGGGAATGTTCTGCCTCAAACTTCTGTTTGGTTTGAAAGTAATACTGAAGGAGGCAAACTTCTTTGCTTCTATTTGATATATCTGATAGCTACTTGGAAAAACTGAGTGGGAAACTAACCATCCATAAGTACAAAGTTTAATTTTTTCTTATTCATGAAATAACTGGTTGAAATTCCAAAACATCATGAAATCAAAAAGTATTTTTCTATCATTGTTTAGTTTCAGTGCGTTGTTTCTTTTGGGGATTTTCTTGTGTGGTGTGTTTTTTCTTTTTTTTTTTTTTTTTTTTTTTTTAACCACCAGAGTATCTCTGTAGTGATTTACTGCTATTACAAATAATAACATGACCAAAGAAAGACTGTATTAGTGTAACATACCAGGAGGTTACTATTTGGATGATGTTGTTCAGAGTTATGATACAAGTTTGAAGGAGGCAAATAAGAAAAGCTGCATATAATTCCATGATGTTGATGGTGTTTTGCTTGCTCAATTTAACGCTGTATTTATGTATCTTCGATAGAAAGGCATTGTAACCCAGCCACGTACTCCAGGCCGCAATACTGTTACCCACAGAAGTGTTTAGATGTTCCATCTGCTTAGGTGGAACACCTTAAATTCTCCTCACAGTTGGTAATGATATTGTCATAAGGTGCCTTGCTCTTTTCTTCCACTTGGCCATAAATTTGTGCCTTATTTTAGTGCTAGAAGGTACTGTATGAAAAGCCTTGTGGATAATACTTAGAGTCATTGGAGAGCACATCATTTTTTGTAAGATGAACAGTATTAGCACCTTTCATATCTGGAATATTTCCAGCTCTGCAATTAAGTTCTGTAATTATCTACGGCAATTTGAAATGAATAACGGTAATTTTTAATGTCCTGTCATAAAAACTGATGTGTACTGCTGAATTGCTGCTGTATTCCAACCCAGAAGTGGCTCCATTTTACTGATGCGTAGAATTACATCGTATCTACCTCTTTTGAAGTTTTGAGAGTGTATTTTGAATTTGTGATGTATAAAATGTTAAGATGTCATAACATATGAAACATTGATTTCATGCTGTTTTATTCTGATGATACCTTTTGTTTATTTCTACTAAATCATACATGGATGTGATAAAACAACATAAATTTTATTCACCAGTTTATCATCCCTCCCTCCTTTTTTACTCAAGATATTCAATTACTTGAGCAAGGAATATGTACTGTCATTTATAGTTTTGACCAACTTAACCCTTTTGACCTGCCATTTAAGGCTGTACCCCGAAGTCACTGGGAGAAAAGAGAGATGAAAAGATGAATGTTTAAAAAGAAGCGGAGTATAAGAGTACTAAAATTATTTGGTGGATCAAGTCTAGAACATAACATTCTAGGACCTGAGCAGACATTTAGAAATAGTAATCTTTTCTTTTCTGCATTATGCTCTTGGAATGAGGCTTTTATTCCCCTCTGAACTCTTCTGCTTCAGTTTTTCAGATCTATTTTCTCCAAGTGCAGTTAGTTGCTTTCTGGTTTGAAGGAACGTATTGGTTTACTCACCTGTTAGAACTATAACAATATTGCCTTTGGAGTCCACCTTGGTAATAAATCTGACTACTCTGTTCCCTAGAATAAAATAATTAAAATAAAAATTGAATGCGCCAGAAAGTCTCTGTACTACAAACAGAATGGAATTGTGAGCTATAATTCTGAACATTTAGCACAATGTTCTACATCTTGAGAACAAGAAGGTTTTCCTAGTAAGTCTGTGTTTCACAAGGAACTTGAAATACAATTTTCAAAAGCTTTTTTCTCTCCAAATACAGTTACTCCTAGTCCTACTGATAATAAGACTTACAGTATAATTAAATTATTCTATTGTTCTAATTTTGAGGTGAGCTACCTGTGTGAACTCTGTGGAACTAAGAACATACATTTAAATGAGGTATCGGAAAACTACAGTTTTGGGAAATCTACATCTCCTGCTGCCATCCAGCTAGAACATTTGCATTTTGTGTTATCACAATAGCAGTTGTGATTATTTTTGAACAAAGATGCTATATTTAAACTTCACATATTTGTTATTCCATTACTGGGTCTTAAAAAAGCAAACATACTCCCCACCTCAACTAAATACAACAAAATACTAGCATGTCCTTGTGTTCCATTTTTTGCTTTATACTCCTTTTTTAATGGTAATCTGATGCATGTGTTGTACCTCTCTGATGAAGGATGGGTGTAAAAATTTTGAAAAGCTGTTAATAAAGACAGTGTCTTAAGTTCTGTGTGCTTAAATGTTTTTACACTGTTATTCATTAGTCAGCATTATTGCTAAATGTGAAGTTACGTGATAAAGTGTTACTGAAAACAGTTTCCTCTTAAGAAAATACTCTGGAAAACATAAGATTCTTGTCAGATTCAGTAGGATAATTCCCTCTGACTCCCTTGGGATGCTACATTTAGTTTGTAGTAAGCTGAAGTTGTAGAGGTTATTTTTACCTAACAATTTACTAGTTTATTCTGTGTTGATGAACCAGTAACACCTTTGGCAGATGCTTCCTTTATTCCCAGACTGATTCTCTTTTCTGTCACTTTTTCAAGCAATGGTTTACTTTCAGGTAGTAAAATATGAATCCATATATTCATAAATAAAGATATAGCTTATAAAAGGCAATTCATCATATCTCCTGTAATATGTTATCAGATTGTTGTGTTGAAATCTGTTCTTCATGCACATAATGCATACTCATGTTTCCAGACTTGTGGATTACACAGGAATTGTTTGAGTCTGTTCCTCATCTTTTTTCATTCTTGAAAGAGTAAAAAAGATGCGCATAATAGGTGATGCTATGTATTAACCCGTTCACTTTTAATAGTTATAGGGAGGGGAAAGTTTGTCTACTAGACTTTGCATAAATGGATGCTAGTGTCATGGGTTTCCACTGGTCTTGAGAGACCCTCAGAAGTCTTCACAAAGGTTGTATCACAATTATTGTTTAAGCAGTAGAAGGAGCTAAATCTATTCCAGTCTTCATGATACTCAGTAAATTCTCTTTCTTCTTCTGTGAAGTGAATGAATGTGTGTTTTTGCTAAATCTGTACCAATTTTCAATAACCTGGTAGCACTGGAAAGAAAAAGTCTGGTTTTCATAAGCAATCCACAGGCTATACAGGTGTGTTCAGTGGGCTACATGGTCTGTCTGTTGGAAGAAAATGTCATATCACATAATCATGATCATACAGGCATATAACTAATGTTGTATTAAAAAAGGCACAAAAGACAAAAGCAAATTCTGGAGTGACATAATTGCAGGTTTTTCTAATAACTCTGTCCTACCTTTCCCTTAGCACTCTCTGTTGTTCCCAATGGAAAGAGGGGAAAAAAACTATTGAATGCTGCAATTTAGCCTTTGTCAAGACCTACACTTGTAATAAGAATAAAAAAGCTTCTGTAAAGTAGTAATATTTAAATTTACAAACAGTTCCTGAGTTCAAGCAATTCCTTCATTAAATAGAAAACAATAAGCAGGCTTAATGTGAACTGTGACTAGAATTTCAATAGAGCTGATCCTTGTGGGATGTTTTTCATAATCTGTGTATCTAGTAGTGCTAAATATGCATTTAAAATCTCAGCCTTTTGGGACTGCTTTTTTCCTCACATTCTTCCAACAATCAGAATGTGCACAAAACAACGTTGCTTGAAACTCTGGGACGGCATAACAACATACCAAATGCATTGTGTGTACTTTGCACAAATTCAGGCTAAGTTAAAAACTGGTATTGATGCCAGGAAGATAATCCACAAAGAGTAAAGCTACTTCTCCAAGTGGGGGCTTAATGACTTTACGAAGGCCATGTGATAATACTGGCAGAGCTAGGGTTACAGTTGTGGTGTTCTGTGTTTTTGTTCCAGGCTCTATATCATCTTTAAATCTCTTATCTCTTAATCCCTGTTTAATATGCTTTTTCCAATTGCCTTCTGAGAACCTCTTTCCACTTTAGGTCACACATTGTAAAGTTTTGTTTCCATAGCTCCTGCAAATTTTTTTTATTTACCAAAAAAAGCAAAAGTTTTTTAGGATCTTGAGAAGCTTGTACGTTTCTAGGTCTTCCCTGGTTTAGGTTTCAGTACACTTCCAAACTTTCTTCAGGCTGTGTTAGCTGTATTTCCTATGAAAGAATTATACCTGCCATGAAACAAGAAAATCCATTGCTTCCAAGCGTAGGCCTGTATGTGCTTGCCAGCCTGAGAGGAGCAGTGTGGCGATTGTATAGTCACTGAGACTCCATCCCCCGACTTTAATGTCATTTTGAAAGCATAACACCTGGAAGATAGGACAGCATGATGGTTAAGCACCCAAAAAGTTAATTGTCAGACACTGTAAAATCATTCCAGGAAAAAATTGGTTTTCAGAGGGGATATGTCAGAATTGTTCAGAGTACATGGTGCATATTCATCTAAGAGACACTGTAGGTGAGTATACTGAAGAGCTGTGAGTATAATGAAGTGGCTTTTTTTTTCTTGCCTTCCAATATTTAATATCAGTGTAGCTCTGCTAGGGAGTGAGACTTAACGTCTTTCAAACCCTTATAACTGATCAAATGAGGGATTCATTGAACTAAACAGTTCCTTCAGTCAGGCAAGAGTGGCAACTGCTAGCCTACAGAAGCATGTGCAATAAAAATCACAGAGCAGTAAATGGAGGATGAGCATCACAGCCATCAACTGTATTTCTTACAGGCTTTGAATGCATTGTGCAAAGTTATGTAGGGTTACATTTTGTTCTACTATACTGAGAATGGGAATAATGTCTAACTTAAATATGACACAAATATAGAAAGTTTAAATAGTCCATATAGTAAATCAATTTTCAATAGGGTAAAGCCAAATACGCTTGCTATTGATCTATTGTCTTTTATGCTTTGAAATCATACTGGATTGTCTTCTGCTAAAAAGCAGACAGAACTTTCTCTCTAACAAATTGCATAGGTCTAAGCAGTAATTCCTAAACCTCAGAGGGGAGCAAGTGTTCCAAAGATATTGATTCTGCAAACAAACTGTATGACATCTCTGTGACAAGTTAAAGTGGATTTGCAGTGTCAGAGGCAGAGGAACCTATTTTGCAGCAGTTATCAATGTCACATCTGTATCAGGTGTTCTGGCTGTGGGGTAACGACAAAGAGTTGGGGACATTACCTTTATCAGCCAGTCTGCAAAATGCGAAATCTACAAATCAACGCAGAGATGGTAGATGAGGGAGAAATCAACCAATTCATCACAGGATTATTTTCTGAAATATTACCGAATTTCACTTCTTGACCTGGTTTTGGTGTTTTAGGGACTTTGCATGATGAGCTGTTTATGCAAAAGAAGGAATCTTATTTATAGACTTAAGTTGGACAGTGTTTCTTTTAACCCAAGTTAAAATAATTTTTTTCTTTCTTGCTATCAGTCGTACTTGATTTTTATTTTTTTTCAATAGGAGTGTGGTTTCATGAACAATGCTGAATATCACCACTGGAATATCCAGTTTGCTTTACTGGTAAAGATTTCAACTCTGATATTAAGTATCTCGAAGATCCTGAGGTCTGTGGAGAAGTTTTCTCTAAGATGTCATAACTTACAGTAGACACACAATTGTAAAGAGCCCAGATCTTCTAAAATTTACTGATAAATAACACCCTGAGAGCTGGTTTTGAATGGTTAGCATTTGAGAATCTAGTTTTTGTTACTAGTAGGTTTATTGTTATATCTGTAAAATTATGTCCCATCCGTTCTTAAATCTTGCTCATGGAGCATTGAGATATAAGTAGGTTAAAATGAAATCTCTTCACTTTTGTGAATTGAACTGACACATTTTCTTGCAGCTCAATTTGCTATTGAAACATCTCTTTCTGAGATGCCCTTTGCCTTATAAGAATTGTAGATTATGCACTTCATGCCTCTGCTGTATTCTAATGAAGGCAAGGCACATTTCAAATGAAATACCTGTCAAAAATATGGGCACATACAATATCTAAACTACAATTTTCATGAAGCAAGTAAGTGGGACAATATTTGAAGCTGAACTGAAAAATAGGTACTTATTATTTCACTGTAATTTGAAATTGCAGTATCTCTTGTATAATTGCTATGAATAATTGTGGCACTTTTTAATGACATTAAATGAGTTTAAAGCAAATATTGTGCATGTATTTCTAGTGAGATGTGTATATTTTGGCTATTAGATCAATAGCACTTTCTCTGCATGGGTTTTGTATGAAAGATACAGGTGAAATTACAGCTTTTTCAACACTGATATTATATATGAAAGCCATTTTCAACCTTTGTAGCCAAAAGTTCTGTTTAATGCTTTTCCCTAAACCCCCTCAAATGTTCCTGATTTTCAAGTACTTCCCTGATTGTTCATTTAAAATTATTTCTGTCCCCTTTTCATCTGTGGTGTCTCATTAAAAACTAGGACTTGAGCAGGATATAGAAGTTTCAAACACGTTTAAAAGTACTTAAATATACCACTTTCTGAGTCTTTATTCTTTCATTTCAAAAGGTATCCCTAATTGTGGCCTTTTTTTCTATGATTTTTTTTCACCTTTTTCATTACAGTTACTCCCTCTACACACTAAACCCCTGAGCAGTGCCCTCATATTGCTATTACAGGTTCTCTCATGCTGGTATTATGTATGATCCCATGCTGCAATATGGTACGTATAATGATCAATCATGAAATGATTTTTTGTTATTAAAATAACCTTTTGCAAGTTACCTTTGTCCTTCTTTTACACATGAGATTAGTATTAAAGGCAAGCTGGACCTAGAATAATTGCTGCCAATTTTTCTATGCGAATAGAAATGTGCACTTTTAAATATTGTTTTTAATAAGAACTCAAGTAAGTGTAAAATCATAATAAATATGCTTTAGAGATGTGTTATTCAGGTTCCAACCTGAAATCAGGCACTTGTGAGCAAGCATTGGGAACCCTTTAAAACAAGTGAAGCTGAAAAGATGACAGTCATAAATATGGGGATGACAGGATGTGTTGCAGGTCTGGGTAGTGAAGATGTTCTAGTCTTATAGCTAGTGTTCTTTCTGAGGTTAAATGTATTCAAATGTACTCTAAACTGAGTTTTTACCATTTCAAGAACATTTCTGACAAGCAGTCAGTAGGTCTATATACTTGCAAAATCTTGAACGAGCTTATACGGAGGTGCTGTTTGGTTCTGTAAAGAAAGCAAAGCTTTCCAAAGAAGTTATGATGGGGTATAGTTTTGTTTTCTTCTATCTGTGCAAGCTTTTTGAGAGTCGGTGCCTCTGGAGGTTCTGTTGGGATAAAGAGATGCTGCGTTATCACCACGACAGGGCAATGCCATCTTAAAGGTAAAATTCAGCTTAGGTAAATAAACATAAGCTATTCATTGTTACTATGCTTGTTATTCATGCCCTGGGGAAGTTACCCTCAAAAACATTAGCTGTGTATTTTTCCAATTAATTTAACTTTCCAATTAACATTGACTTTCTCTGTATTGAAGTTCAGTCACATAGCACATATTTGGTGTGTAATATCTGATATTACTTTCCAAATCTATTGAGCAATAGCACAAGACAATACTGAGCATACATAAAACTAATCATATTTATTTGCTCAACTCCTCTCCTGTGATTCCCTTCGACCTAGAGAATCACTTCTTTGCCCTAACCGGGCTTACTGCGATGTATCACTGCATTGTGGGTTCTGAAATGTTGCTTGTGGGATGATTCAACACAGTGACCATTCTGTGTTTAGATGTAAGCACTAGGGAACAGGTAACACCAGCTGCGTACTATCAATTGTATTCCAGTTTTGTTGATATACCTAGTAGGTAGGGGTTTTATCCTCATTTTGCTAAGTCTCAGTGTAATGTACATCACTGCAGATAGTATAGGAAAAAAACCTCAAAAATACAAATATTGAGGCACTCGTGGATTTGAACCCACATGAACCAATGCATGGTGATAGACACAAAAAACATATATGGTAGAGTGGAATTGTAGAAACAACGCCTGTCTCACCATGTAGGGCAATAGAACACCCCCCCAACTGTATAGAAACACGCTTAAGATGGCTACTTGTGCTATTTCACATAACTATTAAGGAATATAAGGAGGGTATGTGTTCAGAAATTTAACTGGTACAAATGAATATCTGTGATTAGATTTGCTTAGGAAGTAATGGTGAGTAAGAAATTACTGTATTACACGCAAATTGTCTTTAAACAGAAGAACTTGAGGGGGTGGGGAGGAAAACAAATAATGAGTAAACTGTTTCCTGAATGAAAATTAAATCTGTATGCCTGTGGTGTTTTTATAGGGCTCCAGAGAGGTGCTTTTTGGAAGACCTAATCATGTTTTTGAAATGCTGCTATTTCATTTTGGTATTGTTGTGTTACAAAAGAAAAGTGTCCACTTTTGTTTGTGTCTTTAGCATATGTCTGTGTGTGTGTAAGGCAGTACTTGAATAAAACCCTTCACGTACCCAAAGGCATTTTTATTTTAAGTTTGGATCCTGCCAATGCAGTCTTGATAAAATTTTCAGTTAAGCTACTTCTTGTTCACCTACTTTTAAAGAGGTGTTAACTATACCTAAACACCACTGCGGATCTCTGCCCTCCTCAAGTGTACCGCCAACCACAGCTGTCCCACAGAACGTAAACTCCAGCCTTATAGCTCTGTACAGAGAAAAGTTTAGCTGCTGGTTGTGCGGAGGCTTAACTGGTGCTCAGTGCAGCCTCTCTGCCCCTAAAGTGCCTCCTTATTTGTGTGGTGGGACTGGGTGGTAGCGGGTGGTAGCACCACAGTTGTGTGCAAATGACTGGGGTCTTCTGAGGGCAAGTCGCTCCTTCCCCCGTTCCCGAAGAGAGGGTGGGGGGTTTGAAGACTGAAGCTTTGGAGAGCGTGTTTCAGTTTAAGAGGAAACGTGGAGGAAAAAGCTGGCCTCGTAAGATGAATAGGTTCTAGGGGATGGGAAGGAAGGTGGTTGTGATAAAAATGTGGATGTGCATGTTTTGTTTGTGTGTGTGTATATATAGATAATTATATATGTATATTGTGTGTGTATATATATAAAAAACCCCAGGAAAGTGGAAAGAGACTGAGGCAGGCCTGGTGGTGGGATGTGCGTGTCTGACTAGGCAGAAGCTGACAGATCCTTACGTGGTGTTTGTGCGGTGGTACCTGGCTGAAAGAACTGCTATTTCAACAGTGTCTGACGCGTGCTGTTGTCACACCTACCTCTGTCTTTCAGTTAGGCTGGGACTCTATTCAAAGTTGCATTTCTGCAAATGTGGTGGGTTATATGTTGGCTGAGTAAAACTATTTGTAGAACTGAGGGGCTGTAGATGTTTTAGTTTGTTTCTTCACTGTCCCCCGGTCCCGCATGTTCATGCCTTATTTTCTAATTTGCTGGATCTTTAATTAGGAAAGCATGCTTGAGTGATGTCTGCATGTAAGCACGGTCTGTAAGATCCCTGTTAAGAAGGGTGAGACAGCTTTTCTATGTCCGCAAACTAGAAAAGAAACTATGCTTTGCTGTTTCTGAATGCAGCTGGTTTCATACCCGCTGAACTTGTATGTCCCTCTGTACTTGTTCCTAGGACAGCTATGAGCTTGTCATGTGTATGTGAAATTAAATACTCAGAGCAGGTGAATGCCCTGTGTTTGTGCTCTGGATACTGTTCCAAGTGAGCACTAAGTCAGTCTTTCACTAACCATACCATGTATCCAGGAGGGGAGGACCTGCAGCGTTTTCTCTGTTGGTAAGCCCTTAAACATTGAATACACTGAGGTCTCTTTGAGGCCCTCTTTTTCAAAATTGAGTGGGAATAAGGGCCTTTAATCTGTAAACTCTCTAATCCTCCATTAGAAATTAGAATTTAGAAATTGCCTGAAGCAGTTCAAATCTTGTGAATGCTTAGAAATTGGTGATTCTGAAGCAAACGCTGTTCATGGGCTTTTATTATTGTCCTGTTGTGTTAAGTGCGGAAGATCTGTGTCACTATCTTTTATCTTTAGCCTCTACTACCTACAATTGGTAGTGACTTCCCTGGCAATTTCTCTTCTCACCTTAATCTCGGTGTTGTGAAGGAGAAGGCTTAGTTGTTGATATCTTCCTTGAGGGGAGGAGTAAGGACAATGTCTTGATGCTGCTAAACATCAGAAAGACAGAGAAAAATAACAACCCTAGATTCTGTCTCCAAGTTCAAAAGTAATAGAAATAGTCACCTAACAAAAATTCAGCAGGAGGAAAAAAAAATACATGCCAAGAGTGCTTTATATAAGTGCTTGGTGTGTTTTTACAGGAAAACTAGAGATATATACATCTCCTGGGGAAATCCATAATAAGCAGTTAAACTGAATCAATAGACAATTAATGTAAACAAAAACAAGAGAAAATCTCAGTAACTACCTTGGGGTACATGAGGGCCCAGTAAACCTCCAGAGGCAAAAGAACATAGTCAGCAGGTGACAATGATAACTCACTCTCCCAGAATGTTATCGTGGCATCATCAGACTAATTTCAGACTAAAGAAATGCAGTTCTCACCTCATGGGACTGGAGGAAAGGAATTTATGCCCCAGCAACCCAGGATGGACTTAAGTAGGGTAATATCCTACTGCTTGCCTTCCCATTTGCAGCAGCTGTTTTTCAGTATCCCTTTGAAGAAGCTCCAGCCTCATGAAGGCTACTGTTTGCTACTAAGTTGAAGAAAGTGAAATTTACAGTAACGGACTTGCTCCAACTTTTGAGTAGCAGAAGACTATAATTCTTAGGAATGTTCCCCCCTGCCCACCTGTCTTTATTTAAAAAAAAATAAAAAAATGTACACCTGTTGGGATTTTCCCATTTCAATTTTGGATGCACGGTAGGATTTTTCACATTCAGGTCTTGGGCTCTGGAGAATGTATGTTGCAGAGAAATGCATGCAAAGACTGGCTCCCAGTCAGGACTTCTAAAAATCTCGTGGAACCCACTTGTCTGTATATTGAAGTTCCTGTCTCTGTACGTGTAAGGAGAATGTGTCTCAATACTGTTTTTTATACGGGTTGCTCACCTTTACTTACGATACCTACAAGGCCTAATGCTTGTAGCAGTTTTTGTATTTGTATAAAGTGAAACAACTTTGACAGGAGAAGTCTCTAGTGTGAGTACAGCAACCACTATGTATAGGCACTCACTTCCTGATCCATTGAACATCTCGGATATTTGGGGGCACCAGCTTTCTGCATGATGAATTGCATTTTTTCATTGTTACTATTGCAAGTTGTATTTAAGTTGTGGATAGTGTCAGATTTCTTTATTTCTAGGAAATGGAACAATTGCTCATCATACAATAGTTAAAAAGTGGAGTTTTTAATCATCAATTCAAAGGCAAACAATGTCTGTTTCTTGAGAATAAGTAGTGTGGCCAAGTGTCTTGCCACTCATTTCTGTAGTGTGTTTCTAGACGTGTGAAGTTTATATTTTGGTTTTCTTTTTGTTTCTTTTCCTTGTTGTGATATTTGCACAGTTGATGTCTGCTAGGCATTGTCATTTGTCTGGCTTGTGATTTATTTACATGTGCATTAAAGGATTCATCTTTCACAGGAAGCTTCATAACAAAGGCCAGTTCTTGTTACATCATTGCCATTAGCCCAAATTATTTGTGGGGAAAGAGAATTGACTATGCTAAAAATTTTAATCGACTTAGCAACATGTTGTAAGCTTGCTTCTGTGTTGTGTCACACACAGTAATCATGGCAGTATGTATGCTTCACTCTTGAGATGGATGAACTCTTGTGTATGTCGTACTTATTACATAGTACTGCTACATTAACGCATAACTTGAATCTTAGTTGTGCCTGGCAGTTTTGTTCTTTAGTAAGTAATACTTAGCTTCTTATCTTCAGACGTTGTTAAGAGGAGTTAAATTCAGACCAGAAATAAATGTATTTTGGGCAATAAAGGCTATGGCTCCTTTGTCAAAGGGCTTTTCCACCTTTTAAAATGTTGACTTACATTAGGTTGCTCAGTCATGTCTTATGAAGATTTATAGACAGCTTTAGTCACTCTGCCTTCCAGAGGGTCAAGTGTTTGTGCACGATCCTTTGTGCAGAGCCCATCTGAAAAATCTTTCTTCATTTGGTTAGAAGGAAATGAGGGGATGGGTAGCTGCACAGGGGTAACTCTGCTGTACGGGCACTTCAGGGCATTAAGTCATATTTGCAGCAAACATTGTGAAAGCATGCACTTTATCGATGTCTCATGCACACTGCACAAAAATTCTTCTGCGCTGAATGTTTCTCCCATGAGTCGCAACCAGGCAATGGAGGATGTGAATAGGTATGTAGTGCCGTCCTGCTCTTGGGTTCTCCTGAAGCTTCTACTCGAACAGCATAAACGCTGAGATTGGTTTTATGGAGGTAGAGGAATGGCTTCAGCCTGTATAAATATGTATTATAAAAACATGTTGATCCAGTTATAACCCTTGTGTAAGCTGTGTTGTAAAAGGTAAGCAGAAAAGCAGTGAATTTCTGTACAGTCTTACAGTAAAGCAAGTTTGGTAAAAGGACCAAATAGAAGATGAATGTTTGCAGAGTAAGATCTGTCAGGGAGAAAGGTAACTTCGTCAACTTTCATGTACTACTTAGTTAACTATTATGACCTGTGCTAGATGAACATGCTTTAAATGTAAGCATTTCTGTCTTTACTTCCCTGGAGAGTTAACCACAGCAATCTTCTCCCCTTCCCATTTTCTGGACACTCTGCACAGGAGTAAATTGAAGCTGTGATGAATAAAAGTCATGAAGTGGTCAGGGACTGACAGGAGGTAGTAAACTGAGCAGCAGCAATTGTGCCTATCAGAAAGTCCTAGCTCTGTAATTTAGAGATGAAATCGAAGACATGGTGATAAATATAAGATGAAAACTAACAATGAAAACTAGTACAATGAAAACCTTACCATTTTTTCACATAAGGGTACTCCAGTGCCCAGACTGAATAAAAGGAGTTTCATCTGGACATCTATTAATCTGAAAAGATTTCTAGATTACCTGGATGTAAGATGAGAAAATTCTTATAAGCAAAAAGCTGTGTGTGTTGCAAGTGATATGATCAACTCTTGACAGCGAGCAACTGTACAAAATTATAGTCTCCAGAGGCTTATGGAGAAATTTTGTATAAGGAAAAACAGGCAACAAATCTGCTGAAAGTAATTTATCCAGCTTCTCTACCTTTCAACTGTGGCATGTAGGCTCCTGGGCATCTGAACTGTTTCTAATGGGTATGCAAAGAATAAAGGGAACCGAGCTAATTCACTATACAGGGATATTGCATCTGGAATACAGTCTTAGTCTCTTTCAGCAAATGTCCCTTATTTTCATAGGCTGGATAAATACTATGGCTGTCCTCCTCACTTCCTAAAGTACAAGGATCTGGGGTCATTACCTTGCTCCATGTTACATTTGCGAATCTGTTTCAAATGAATAGATTTCCAAAGGCAAAATCAAAGTTGAATTCTACACCAGCACTCTGTTGATAAGGAACAGAAACCTTTCCAGGAAGCTGCCTGTTTTCAGTGCTTCTTATTACACCATTTAGCAAGCATCAAGCATGTGATATGTTGTAGTAATTACTTAAAATTGGCTATCATCCTAATGATAATTTAAATGAATTGAGTCCTTTCTTGTTTTATTGCTGTATCTTTCTGTGAAATGTTATACTTGACCAAAGCCTCTGTTTCTTCCTAATTACATGCTACTGCTTAGATCCGTTTGTCAGATAGGTATGTACTTATTGGTAGAATTCAAACTACTTGGTTTTCATTGCCTTTGAAGGTGATCTAGACAGCATCCTGTCAGGAATGAACTGTCTCAGATGAGCTAGCTACAGGATGCAATGAAGGAAGCATATGTCTATTTTGTCTTTGTTCAAGTTGTGAACTGGAGTGGTACGTGCAAAGTCAGGACCCATATACCATGCCCCTTATGTGAATAGGACGTATATGATATAAAGCTTCAGGTTTTTAAAATTAAATTCATTAGAGCTTTGACTTGTATCTATGCCATGTAAAAAGAATGAAATACCCTGTTGAAATTTAGTTATGTACTGAATTTTTCTAAACTTGTCAGTCAGCTTTCTGAGTTTGAGGGGACATATCTATGCTAGATAGCACAATCATAGAGGAGTGGCACAGGACTGAGAACCAGCTCGATAACAAATTTGAGTAATTTCTTTGCTTAGTTGCATTCCAGAAA
>VFFE01009205.1:2148627-2185839 GCA_008921705.1 Burhinus oedicnemus
AAAAAAAAAAAAAGGTGAGAGGGGATGGGGGAGAGGAGAATGATTCTTTAATAATATCATGCAATGTGTTTCACTTCTAGAGGGGAAAAAAAGATGCTTTGTTAAGGCAGGAAACACTAGTATCACAAATATAAAAAACCCCCCAAAACCAACAATAAATTAACAGGGATTTCATTACCCTGATTACTGATGGTAGATGGAGTCATCAGCTAGCCTCTGTGTGTTTATGTTTTTGAATGCTGGAGTGAAAGGTGTAATTGAAAATACCTTGAGAGAGAGTCATGTGTTGTTACACCGTACCACAGTTTCATGGCTGATCCAGGATTGACTCTAGAAACCTCCCACATGCTGTTCTTGGGAACAGAGTCTCTCCTGCCTTTTCAACTCTTCCTAGAGGATGAACAGGCCCATCAATACTGTTCCAAATATACTTTTTTCTGTCCTGTAGTACTAGTGCAGAAATTTTGCTAGCCCATTGACTTTCTGGGTTTGTGAAATACTTGAAGGGGTAGTGAAGGATTTGTTTTGGTATGTTAATCTTTGTCCATACACACAAGATTCATCTCCCTTTCCTTTTTGAAAGTGCTGCTGCTTAGGCTTCTAGAAAAAACCTGGTAAGTCTATTGGGAGAGAGGTTTAGAGAACAGAAACATGTTTAAAGGGTCAGATATGTATAATACCTTTGAGCATGGTGGGTTATGGAGGGGCAGGAAGAAATCTGTGAGGCCATGAATGCACATGCATCCAGCATGACTATGCTCAATTCTTCTATATTTAATATGTCCCTTCTTTTGACCACAAAGAACTTTCCCAACTACCACATGACGCTTGTGGTTCAAAATACAAATGTGTCTTTTTAGTAGGATTGGTATTGGAGAGAGTCAGGTACGCGTTCCAGCAGGGTCACCTCTTGTGTAAAAATATACATGATACTTCCAACTTTATCTAGTAGCTTAACTTAGAAATATGGTTAAACTTATCATGTTTAGTTTTAAATATATGAAATACTACCATCTTGAGGGTGATGTTCATGAATGTAATGTGTGTGTACATATGTATACAGTATGTGTGTACTGCTGGATTAGGATCTTGATTACTAGAAAGTTCTTGAAAATGCTTTTTTTACTGTTGAACCTGTTGTGACGGCTATGTTCTTTTCAGGAAAGGTGTAAGATAATAGGCACCTCCTGAAGTTTCCAATGAATAATCAAGGTATCAAGTTAAATTAAAGTGAACAGCATCAACCCATAACAGCAGGTGCAAAATTGTCATAATTACGAATTTGCTGGGTTCAGTAGTGACTATGTATGAATTATGCTGCATTCATTAAAAGAAACATTCAGAGCCCAATTGATGACAAGAGGAAAAAATATCATTAGACCATTTCTCCAAAATGAATTAATATTACTGAGATTTGCAAGTGAAGACAACTGCAGAAAGATGAAGTATTACTCCGCCTATGTGCCTGCCAAATGCTTCTGCTAGGACAACAGTTGTTTTCCTATTAGTTTAGAAAACATTACCAAATTCCAGCACAAATATTCTATCATTCTTTCTAGAGAAAGAGAATTTACAAGTAAGTCTTGTTTTAAGTACATGAGAAATTTCTATGCATATGCTCCCGGTAAAAGTGAAAAATTCTATTTTTCAATACTCTTCTACTATTTCCCTGGTTACCTCCATAACGAAAGGGGAGGAGTAGAATACTTTTACTGTGTATGTTTTAAATTATTTTTAATATACTTTTATTCATCTAATGGGAGTATAAAAAAATAAAGGTAGTATACAAAGTAACCTTTATGTATTAACTGCATTTTGGATGGCCAGGACTTACAAATGAACACTGCAAGCTCTGTATTACCAAAATGATCATTTTCTGAACCTGAAGAATAATCTCAGATGATCCTCAGATGAAGGATTGCAGTCATTCTGGAATCTAACTATAATGCAGTAACTATTGAAAATCTTGGACTTTATTTCATCCAACCCCTTAAATAAAGCTTTTCCTTATGACAGAAATGTTGATGTCCTAAACATCATGTTCGAAACAGAAGTAGTGTGTCCATGAAGAACCTATTCATGTGGTCATTCTCCCTTGCAGCTGTGCAGTCGTCTTCCCTCTTCAGCTCCTTCCCCTTGGAGGTCAGCAATTTGTCCAGACCCCTGTGTACCTTACATCAGTCAGCTGTGTCCTCTCAGAGGAGTTTCATCTGGGCAGATGATTCTGACATGCTGGGAGTGATTGCTGTGGTTGGGAATCATGTTCTGGTGCATGTCACCACCATCATTGTGACAACTCAAATGGCAGCTCTAGGCCTGAAGTCCCCCCTTGCGTGCTGTCACCTGTAAGCAGGTGCTTAACTTTAAAGTTCATGAACGTTTTCTTAGTCTTCTATACAACTGTTCATGTACTTAATGTTAAACATATGTGAAATGTTTTGTATGCTTGGGGGCGGGGGATGTGGTGATCAGCACTCTAGAGAATTGAATACTTAAAAAGCAGAAAAAAATCAAATAGTATAAGCGCTAATAATGCTCCTAATATTTTCCATTTGGTGTCTGCATTCAGCATGAAACAAAAATCTCATTATTTTGATTTATTAGTGATTACTTTTCAGTGATCCATAATTTGAAAGTAAAATGGGATTTCAAGACAGCAGTGGGCTTATGTTTCTACTGGTGAGAACTGAACCAGTGACCGCTTGCACCAGTAATGTTTTTTGTATCTATTACAACAGTGACTCCTTACTGTTTGTCAAAGCAGCTGTCCTCCATCTAAGACTATGAGGTTGAATTTTTGGTATGTTTACCCATTTGCTAAACAGTCTCAAAGCCTTCTGAAATATTAGTTCATTTTTCAAATATGCGAGCTATTTTGTAGATGGTGTTAAACCTACTAGAATAAATTTGCTGTCTTTCTACAGGGAAGATGAAACAGTAAAATGGGCCTATTTTCTCCTGCTGGTCTATTCCCTCATGTTCAGTAAGTGTCTTGAATGAATTTATGTTCTCAACTAATTGCTTGCTTTTGCTTCAGATAAGAGCTAGTAAAATAGCTGCATGTAATTATGATATCTTCTTAATAAGCCTTCCATTTGTTTAAACTTTAAAAAGGCAGCTGAAAATATACTGTACATTATCATATGAAAGAGCTGCAGAAAGCTCTTCTCTCTTCAAAATGCAGAGTGGACTTGTGTCAAAGTGATTTCAAGTGAAGTGGAGGTTAAAAAAAAAAAAGCAGCCTTTTTGACCATGGGCACATTGAAAGATGATTTTGATTAATACAAACACGTTTCATCATTTGTACTTGAAAACATTTTAAATTACCTTGCAACCACAACCAATGTACTCTTATTAGTTTTGTATTCACTTTCATTAACTCAGCGCTTACAACAGCATGGATTCATTTAGTTTAAATTGTTTGGCTTTTTGTTTTTAGCTGGTGGCAGAGAGAGGACTTTTCACAGGAAGCTTACAGGCACTTACTACAGCCCTAATTCAGTGTTTCTACTTTCCAAGCCCTCCATCTGCCTCATAATTATACATCATGGGTATAAATCAGCCTTCCTTGTACTTCAAAATTAAATAATGAAAGGTGACAATGCTAACTGGGGGGAATGATAAGAAATGCTGTCAAAACTGAAAGTGCGTGCCTCAGTTTCATCCATGAAAAATGGCCTGCTTCACAAAACAAAAGGCTTGGACAAAAGACCATACATTCTGTTCATTTTACATGAAAAATAATGGCCAGAAATTTTTCTAAGATATGGAAAATGCAGGCAGACTTGAAAAATATGTGGAGAAAACATCCCATGAATTTTAATTGAAATGCAAGAAAGAACAAAGTGCTTGTGAATGTAACAGCATTGAAAACAAGATATTTGGTACAGAGCGCTATAACTGGAATGCCGTAACAGTTCTCAGCCTGCAATCTCATTAGTTCTCATACTTGCACATTTTCCATGCTTATGCAAAACCCTCCAAACTTCTCATTTAGAAACATTAAGTTAGCAACCTTTTCCACCATGAATTGGTGCAGCTTCTAGGAGGACTGAGCTCTGGTGCCACTTGATAGTGGTTCTCAGTGGAAGTCAGAAGATTCATATTCCAGAATTTACTTAGCTGATTGCGTATTTTATTATTTTATGTATTTTAATTTTAAATGAAGCACAGATATTTAGTTTGCCTTCTATTATTTCACAGAATAGCCATTAAGATGGTTCCAATATAAATACTTATGAATATTTCTGTTTAGAACTTGCCTGAAAACACTGATGGGAAAACAAAACTACAAAATAAATGTGTGTAAAGCTACACATGCCAGCAAAGGTACACACCGAGTTGAGTTTTAAATCAAGGGCACTGAAGTGTAGGCATGCCTGATGTTACTTCATATGTGAAGTCATCAAAAGCTTAATCCGAGTTTAAGTAAATCAATGGAGATTCTTCAGGTTTCAACAGGTTGGTGACTCCAAAATGGTTCAAAACTGGGGAGGAGAGACACTTTTTAGAAATGTCTAGGTGCCAACAGACCCAAATAGACATATTTTTAAAATGTTTAGCATAGCTGAGAAGGTAAATATTTCTGGAAATTATAATTTAAGGTGCAATAAAATAGCTTGGGGACGCAGTCGGGGAAAAGATAATTTTTGGTGTTTTCCTCTGTTTTTTTTTTTTTTTTTTTTTTTTTCCCCCTGTGCTGTGTTATATGTTTTGTTCGTTTCTGAAGCACCATGGGTTTAATCTAAGAATTGTGAATCTGACTGGGATTTTCTGAAGCACCTGGGGGCATCTTTTCCCCTGTGTTTTAAACATCAAGGAAGCAATCTATATCCTTAAGGACCTGAAGAACTCTGACAATCTGTATTCAGGTAGAGGAGCTCATTGACTTTCAACTGAAGAAGTGTTTGGAAGTTAGAGTGCTTTTAAAAATGTTGTTACAGAGGCGCCGCAAAAGCTATTGGCTCTGGGTTTAGTCTGAAATCTGTTTTCATGAGTTTGTATGACAGTCTCATAGGCCTCGCTTGTAATAATAATTAAAACACAAATACATTGCTCTACAAGTGAGTTTTTCTTTCCCTGTCACTTTTGCATATATACAAACACAATGATTTGTTGCTTTGATGTGTGCATGGAACCAAGTCCTGTATTACTGGGAATTAGTTTAAACTGTACGAAAATGATGCTTCTGTAAGTAGTACTCACAAAGAGAAGCTAATACACGTATTTACATTAAAACATGTATTTTGTGCCAGAGAAACACACAGCTATTAAACACTGAATCCTACAATTTGGGGTAGGAGCGGGAGAATTAAGTAGGCAGTGGAATGCTACTCTGAAGTGCAGTGTTGCAAGTTTGCATTATAGTGGCAGTATCCAATCAGTATTTTTAATTCTTTTAATTACTGAAATCTCTAGAGTACATAATGGTGTGGAATATACACATGTATCTGTAATAAACAACATGTATCTTGAAGAAATGGATTTAGTTTTGGCAACAATGTGATAGGGAGATCAAAGAGCTAGCTGGCATTAAAATGATTTAGATACATTTGTCATAGGCAGCTGTTATGCTAATCTCATTTATGCAGTTGTCAGCTGATAGGTTCTGATGAGCCAGCTTAGTGGGAAAATCATTAGTAGATCCCTATTGTGATAAATGTTATTTATTACTGTCAAATGGTATTAATGTTTGATTCAAAGATGGGAAATGGGCATCATCTACATGAAGTTCATCCATTCATGGTCAATGATGACAAAGGGAGCTGTTGAATTCCAGCCAAAGGAACTTCATTTCTGCAAGAAAAAAGAATAATGGATTTAATTTGCATATGTTTTAAAAGGGTAATGAAGTAATATGATGTTTATCTTGGTTGAAGAGTGGTAATTTTTGCTGGCATGGCTCCAGCAACATTTGAGTCATTGTGCAGCATTTGCTGTTCAGTTGTTGGTTGTGGAAGGGGCTTTTCAAAGCAGCAGGTGCATAAGGGGGGAGGAAACTAAAATGATTTATTCATTAGGCCAAAAAATGAGCAATCTCGATGTCTTTCCCCTTACCCTCCAGAGATGTATTTGCAACCATCTTCTTTCAGTTTTCTTCTGCTACATCAATACCTCTTTTTCTCTTCCTGTCTGTGGCATTGCCTCTTGAGTCACACACAGATCCACGCAGATTTCCACTCCGTCTTTGTTGTGATTTGATTTTTTTCCACTTCATCCAAATAGATAAATGCACAGAGACGGTAGCATCCCATTCCAAACTATCAGGCAGATAGAAGTTGGGAGATTGACACGTATGGCTGTAAAATTGAGTATTTTTTAGTTATTTTTTTCTTTTTAAAAAGAAAATAACTCAATGTTTTGGCAAATTAGCTGTGCAGCTGCATTAAGTTGTTGAGAAGTGTCCCCTCTGCTTGTGAATTTGCATGGAGACATCCCTCTTTCTCCTCTCTATTCCAATACAGCTGCAGTGCTATAATCTATTTCTAATTTTTTAAAGGTAAATAAAAACCCAACGAGAAAACCTCAAACCAACCCACAAAAAACCCCACCCCCCAACCAAAACCTAATCATGGTGCAACCAATCATACAGTGGCTAATTTTAATTACTCGTTACCAAACAGGCATCAGAACATTTAAACACTATTGCAGTCTATATTCTGCCACTAGTATATTTATTATTTATACACATACAAATTAATTAATTCAGAGTATTCTTAAAGTTTTAAATAATTTTGTAGAGTAAATAAATAATAAAGTGACAATGGTAATCTAAGGAAGAGCTGACTAAAAAAGTACTGTAGTTAACACTAAGAAAAACAAAATCTCACAACTCTGCTGATTCTGTCCTGAGCCACTCATTAATAACCTTCATATTTCAGAGATAAGAAATTCCTGATAATCAAGACAATATTGGCCTTTTTAGAGGCAGGTAGATGCTGAATTCTCATTGATTTTTAGCAAGAAATGAGTGCATAATCCTTTCATGTAGACATCTTCAAATTCCTGTGGAAAACAATTAGAATATTTTCAGTTGCTAACAGTGGTATTGGAGCATGGATGGCAGTAGGTACTACATACAATTCTGTAAAATAAACCTAGTAATTTATATTTCACAAATGAACTGGTAGCAGTTAATGCTCTGTCGAACGTAGACAAAATACTACAGGGGGTTATGCATGTTTGACTTTAAAGAATTTGGATCGTGTTTTAGTGATGTATGTGCTCTATATCAACGATGTTTCTGGGCAGTTTTCAAGGTTAGCTCTAAAAAGGCATCTACAGGTTTAATTTTTGAGGTTATCAAAAAATGTGTTGCTGTTCAGAGACCTTCAAAGAAAGCTTGCAATGCAGTGCTGCAAATAAACAAAAAGTCGTCCTGTAACTGCTGCTGCTTAAAGCTTTTCTGACCAGTCTCAGCCCCATGTTTAAAACATCTCTCACGAGGCTGCTCTCAATATCACACCTATCTGTCTGAGGCAGAAGTCTTTCATGATGGCAACTGGAGTCTGCTGTCCAGAATATGAGGCTGTGCAGACCCAGTGGGTTGCTGTGCTACCAGACAGGATTGAACAGGCTGCTTTTATGCGTTCTCTAGGTGGATATAGAAGCAGGTGTTTGCTTCATTTACAATCTCTCCAAAAAGCTGATCTTTTAGAGTAGTGTTGACATAGCTGCTGATTCTTCAAGACTATTTGGCCAAGTGTTGCTAAGTCTTTCAGACCTCATAAATGAGACTTACCAAAGATCCACAAGTTACCAAAACATGAATCTTGACTTGATATGAATTACCACAACACCACTGCCCTAATGGTCCATACTGACTGCTATCCTATTCTTAGTACTGTATGAGAATCTGCTTCATCTTCACTGTGAGTTTTAGACCAAAAAAAAAAGAGTTTCAATAAATATGCATAAGCTGTTTCTCCAAGCAGCTGCATCTTTTGGAGGCTTGTTGCAGCTAGCTCTCCAAGTTTTCTGAGTTTGCATTTGAGTCCGTTTCCTTTGCTACCTTCCACCATGTATGCACTTAGATACGTGGTTTCCTTGGTTACTTCCAGCAAAAATTACAGTTGACCATAATCTGTTATTAGGGTGCTATTTAGTACAATACATGGAATGTAAGACCTCAGATCTCACCTGTTTCTGAATTAGTTCCTGGCACTTCTCAGGCTTCCCACCCCCTCCCCCCACCCCCCCCAGCTGTGAACTAGTTTGAGTTAAGATAGATTTAAAAATGTTGCTGTGGGAAAGCACATGTATCTTTAGCTTACTTTGATAGTCCTCTGAGGCTCTTCCTTAAAGTAGATAGATTTGTCTCAATCTGTCGTTACATTGAGATGTGCTGGGCTTGCTCCATTTGTTGTGATAAGAGTTGCTTTGTAGGCCATAGAAGATAAACGTAGATCTTGTTGAGAGATTTGCTTGTCAAACTCTGTGATATATTCCATGACTACTAACTTCTGGAGAGTGTGGGATTGTTATGACATGTAGAATATACTGTAGGATTCATTTCGAAACCACTGAAAATCATCACTCGTACACTGGCATATTGAATCACTGGTTTATCAAGAACACTGAAAGTAGCTAAAATTGCTTCCAGCTTGCTAATAGGTAGTTGACTAGTTAACTGTGACATCAGGATTATCTCTGGAAATAGTACAAAATAGTAAATGAACATGTTTCAGTGGGTTTTCTTTCTCTTTTCTCCTCTTTTTCATCTCAGGTGCTGCTTGCTTTTCTGTGGTGAACTCTTAGCATTGGGGCCAATACTGTCTTTTTTGGGGGGGATAAGTTTCCTAGTCCTGCAGCACTGTGGACCATATTTGTAAGGCAAGTCACTTTCCTGTTGGCAGATGTTCTTGTCACATGTACTGAATTCTAGGCAAGACTTGGATTTCTCTTAAGAGATGACAGTTTTCTTGTAACTGTAATATGGAACAGATTTGTGCTAGTTCTTTCTACTGTAGAGGATTAAATGGTATCTTGTAAAGTCATCCTTAAGCTGATAAATATATTTTTTGCTGCCTAAAAAAACCCCAAAAACCAAACCAAACCAAAACAAAAAAACCAAAACCCAAAACCAAACACTTGCTTTTGCTAAGAATTTTCATATCTGAAGTGATGAAACTTTTCTTGGTTGTGTGCAGTTTGTTGCAAGGACGTGTGATATGAGTTATCTGCAGAAGAACTTGTGGATGCTTTAAGGAGGGAAAGGAAACAGCTGTGTCATCAGGGGTTTGCTGTTTTGACATTCAGAGATGAGTCTCATAAAGAAATTGGAGGAAAACAAGCTGTAGGATCAGCCAGCAACAATATGAGGACAGGGGAAAAAGTGGGTGCTACTGTCATTTCTGTAGAAAGCGATAAGGCAGTGGAGCAATGAAGTTCTCCCTCCTTCAGTCCAGGTCGAGTCTTCTGGTCCAAGGCTGGTGAAGTGGGACAAAGGAAAACATATCTCTCAGCTGATGCTGCATCTAAAGAGGGCAGCTTCTTTTGTTCCCCTCCCTGCCCTTGCCCCCACCCCCCCGTCCCTTCCCGATCTGGCATGGTACAGGGAAAAGGTGAGTGAGTTACTGAGAAGCTATTGTCAACTTATGGAGAGAGGAAAAAACATGAGAGCAGGGGCAGCAGTTAAAGGGAGGAACTTAAATACGAAGGTAACTTTGTCTATTTAGAAATTAATCAGATAATGAATACTTTGAATTTGATATCAGTCATGGTAGGCATTTAAAATATGTGATGACGTATACAGCTAGGGAGCTGGGGAAGTGGCTTATTCCCTTAAGGGTCTGTTGCAATATAATGAAAAGTTTTTTGCTGTCTTGAAGGAACTGTAGGGAAGACTGTAAATACTGAAGTAACATCTGTGTTAAAACTGCAAAGGTTTTCAGGGCATGTACTTTGTTTTTTGGAAGCATTCCTTTTTTTACTTTATTTGGCATCTCATGATGCATTTCAGAACAGGTTGCGTTAAGTCATCAGTTGTCATCTACTTTCTGATCAAAAACTGGTGAATTTGTTTTTGACAAGTCTGGTCTGTATCACTATGCTCTGCTCTAGTCTCTAAGGCTTGCTTGCCTGCAAGCAAACATCTGTATAAAATTATTTGCAATCAATAGTGATGCTTTCTCCCTTCAGACACAGTAGGCAGCATTTTTATAAGTTTATATGTGGACAAACCCCAGTACACTTAAATGCTGAACCTCCAAACCTTTGCACCTCATGAAGTCATTTATGTCAATACAAAGCGAGTGGAAATCACCCTAGACTGTAAGGAAGCCTTCTTTTAATTCCTATTTTAGGTGCACGTGTAATACAGTAATGGCTATGCTAAAGAGCGTAAATGCATAGGAAATGCACTCTACTGATTTAATTTATTTTCTTACAAAGCCAGCGGTAATGATATAAAGTATTATCACATGATTCTGTTTATCAGATATATAATATTTATCACTCTTACTTGGAAATACAAACTTGATATAGAAAAAAAGGCATTGCAGTAACTTGTTAAATAACACTGTAATTGTGCAAGACACAACAGAACTGCAATATAAATGAGCATCAACGGTAGCAAAATATTCTTGTTCCTTCTGAGTACAACTAAATAGCTGATTTAGGCAATATAATTATCCTCTGAAGTGGTCAATACCATTTAGCAAGTTCAGCTTACCACTGCTGTACAATTTTTGAATAGCAAGTATTTCCAGCCTTTATATAAGGCCATTGGCTTGGTTTTTGTCAATTTAGTTTGTTTTTTGGAAATTATTAAAACTGTTACTATCCTGTTCCAGTAAGAATCCTACTCTTTCTCTCTAAGCAAGTCCCACACATAGGTAGTCCAAATACCTTTTCAGTTTCCCCATAACTGCGATTGGTCAATTGGTTCTGTTTTTAAAAGGTTTCTGCATCTATTCCAACATATGGATAATCACGTGTGTATGTCCACACCCCCCCAAAAAAAATAATCCAAATGCATATACTTCTCTCATCTAACATCTTGATTTAAGAGGATCATATAGAGCTAATGGGAGCCAGTCATGTTTGGATAATTAATGTAGATGACAGGAACACAACCTGTATATTTGCAGGTGATTATCAAATCAAGTGAACTCATCTAGTTGGTAGCTACTGTGGTATTTAAATTATTTCACTGCGTGTTTTTGTTGGGATTCTGATCTGTAGGACTTAATAGTCACTTTAAGGAGACTGAAATTATATTACAACTGACACTTCTAGGATTAATTTTACATTTGTGATTTTAATTTTAGTGAAAATGTATTTAAAATTATCTCTTGTCAGATTCTCGAATTAAACATAATGAAAGCTGATAATATTCTAATAATATTTAGCTGGTGTTGGTAGTTACGAAGGCTGGTATGAAAAAGACTATTCAGGCTATGAAAATAATAGGTTTAAAAAAACATTAGCAGCGTTGCAACAGAAATCACGTGTGTTATAAATCTGGTCACTTAACACAGTCATGCCATGTAGTAATTCTGAAGTTATTGCATATATTGAGAATATGTATGAACAACTGAGGCTCAAATCTATTTTCCTCTGAAGTTGGTAAGAATCGATGATTTCCAAGAAGAGCTTAACCGGACCTGGATAAAAGAAACAAGGATATCTTGGAGAGAAAGCGAGCGAGCTGAGGGAACAAGGGGTGGCCTGGCATATTGTGTAGTTCTTGTGGAATGGGGTAGGATTTCAACGGAAATGCTGTGACACGGTATGTTATCCAAGTCATAATTCCTTGCAATTTCAAAAACTCGTTAATAAGGCCTTGTTCATGAAGTATCTGTGCCATAAATATGGGCTTGGACAAGCATGCAGTAGGAGTAGATAAATTAGTAATTCTGATATCTCTATCTTCCCCCCCCCCCCCTCTGGTTAAGTGTGGTGCTGACATCTGCAAGCTCGCCCATACAGCATGACGTGAAATTACTTACGATACAGCAGTACTGCTGCGTGATGTCCAGCACTTCTGGCCATCACTTGATATAGCCATTCTGATAGTGCTTGGTCATCGTGATACTTGTTTTCTCTCTCCACTTTGTGTATATCAGTAAATAGATTTATTGAGGCAAATAGCTTTCCTATATTCCCTTCAACTCACTATAGTTCCTTCACCCTAGGTGAATGTATTCTTTCCCTTACATTCTCCTCAATATTCTGTATATTTCAAGAAGATTTTCATCTCCTAGGATCTACTAGCTGCTCACTCCTTTGTGAACGAAATTTTTAGAGTTTCTGTAACATTCTGATTGCCCTTTTAATATCTTAACTCTTATAATATTCTTCTTATACTAAAGGGACAAGAACTATGGCTGCATTCCAAATGTGGCTTCAAGTCCCCTATGTAGTATTAGAATGATTTATTTCAAGTCTTCTGTTTACTATATCTATCCTAGAATCTCTCTTGCCTTATTAATTTAAATACTGTTAATCCTTGTGCAGATGGTTTTAAAGTTCTTTCCAGTATCAGAACCATATTCAACTCCTGTTAGATGTTTTGTGGCATATGGCCACTGAGAGAGCACTACCTTTTATTTTTTCTGTCATCTCATAACCTTATCTTTCTTTACAATGAATTGCAGATGCCAGTGAAACCACTAACAGTATCAGCCTGTGATCCTAGTCTATTTGTCATTCAGAATTTTATTGCCATTCTCTTTTGTCTTTACAAGCTCTATTCTCTGGTTTTGTTTCATCAGCAAATTTCTTCACCTTCATACATATTTCATGTCCTAGGTCAGTGATATATAAAACGAACAAAAATGGGCCTAATACTGATTCTTATGGCATTCCACTAATCCCTCTCTCCCAAACTGCTCTGTCTCATAAACAGCTTCTGTCTGTGACATTTAAGCCAGTTCCCTATCCACATATGTGGCTCACCCCAATACCATGCTTAATGACTTTGGACCAAACGCTCTTTTCAATTGGGTGGTGCAGAGGGAAATAAAAGACTGAAAGAAGGGCAGAAAGGGAAAGGAGGAGGAAGCAGAGACTTGGTGACCTTTCGAAAATCCATGCAACTTAAATTCTTTCTGCTGTCTCGCCTCAATTAAAATTTAGTTTTTTCAGGTGGTTCTTCCACTTCCATTCTTACATTTGAAGGTAAACTCTCAGCTTGTTGGCCTAAGTATACAATTTAGTTATTTGTTTAGACTATTATTTTGATTTCACGATTTTTGGTTACTATTTCACTTGTACTTTTAAAATCATCTATCCTGAAAGCATGTAAATTAGCCCTGGTTAGTAAGGTAAGAAAAGAAGGAAGACAGATTTTTTGGAATTTAAGTTGAAAAGGGGACAATATATGATAAAAGTGTTTCTCGTGTTACAACTAACTCCAATCTAACTAATGAAAAGTTTTATACCAAATAGTTCTAAAAGTTCTTTCTATCCTTCTAGGTTAATTTGTTGTGTATATTTCATGTGACTTTTCTCTTTTCAAAGTTCTTCCACTTTTTTCTGGTTGTCTCAAGACCTCTGGTCTGCCTTCTTCTTGTCTGGAAATCATAGGTCTGCCAGTTCCTTTGTGGAGCTCCTTTATGGACAATGATTAAGGAATGAATTTGAGGCTTTTAGTGATGTGTAATTATTACTTTAATAAATTATTATTTTCTTGTCTATGGTGGTTTTGTGGTAGTTCCATCTCCTGTGTTGATCTCTTGGTTTTCACATGCAGTAACTGGATGGTATGTTGTTCTTAGTCTTAACTATTTATAATATTGGCTTTTCAATGGTTTTCATTATATATAGTTATAATCTTTCCAGTTATTCTATGCACCTTTTTTTTTTTTTTTTTTTTTTTTTTTTTTTTTTTAAGATTTGTGCTGGGTTTGTCTCTCAAGAGCTGCCTTTTCCTTCTATAGTTTGTGTTCCACTGTTTACTCTCTGGATATTTTGATTCCTAGCACATTTATTCCAACAAAGTGTGAGTTTTTCTTTCTCTGAGAACTTTTTTCTCCCTATTGTTCACTTTGTTCAGTACTGTATTTGATTGTATTTCACCCAGCCCTGTTTGTAGTCTTTCAAAATCTGTTCTCCTGAAATTCTCTTCATTAGATTTTTTTATCTCATTTAAGCATGATTCATTTCATACTGCTTAGGTCCTCGCTATATACAGGTCCTTTCCAAATGCCACCTGTTAAGTATGGTCAATTCAAATAATTTGTGGCCAAAATCTGATTATAATTAGTCTCTAATGCCCTTCAATAGAATCCGAATATTCCCATTACCTCTGAGATCCTCATGCTTAGCTTTCTATCTGGGATTTACAAATCTAGCTTCACTCTCTCCTGACACAGCACAAAAATAAACCGAGGTCATTTGGATCCTGTCTCCCTTAATTTAAAGGTGAACGAAGGAATATATGAACTCTTTATTTAGCCTGTTTACTGCTTTTAGAATGGGCTGTGAATGTATGATTCACTGTAAGTATTGATGGCATTATCCTTATCATTCTTAATGCTGCTGATTGCTTTTGTGGAAGTTCAGAGTTCCACATTCATTTTAACGGAGACTAAATTGGCACATATTGGATATTGCAGATTCTGCAAATTCAGGCAGGTATCACTTGAGAAAGGTCTATCTTGACAAGTGGAATGACAAGTACTTAGAAGTAAATATGAAGTATGTAGAAGCTGTGAAATCCTTGTCCTTTAGTACAGAGGTGATACAGTCTAGATAAGTGAGTATTGGATTTGGGGGTAAGGTGGTCTCAAGGCGTAATCTTGAGCCCATCACTGATTTGCTGCGTGTCTTAAGGCAAATTGCTTTTCTTAGTCTTGCTTTTCTGGTGTGTAAAATGAAGGAGTTTGAACAACAATTGCTTTAGAGCTTTTGAGGTATTCTGGTACTTGGTTTATGAATTACATAGGAAAGAAGACTACAAAATGAATACTTCTGTAATCAGTGCAGGGTTTACATGGTGTGAAGTAAATAGTGTATGGGCATCTGTACGGGCAATGAGTGAGGAGAAGAAAATACTGAAACAGGTTCCTTGTCCTCTGCTGAACATGCTATGCACTAAATGAGTCATTGGGATCCTGCAGGAAAATAACGTGGTGGTAACTGTTCCATTTTTACCTTATTCTATCTCATAGCATGAATTACTGCATATGTCCCGTAGTTCTTCTGAACATGGTGAGTCAGTCTTTAGAGAAACTTGGGATGAACCTGGTCTGATTGTTTAGTTTGAACTGAGCAGATGAGTTCTGCATATTTCAAGCTGTCACTGTGAATGTTTTCACATGTGTTGTTGTTTAACCCTAGCTGACAACTAGGACCATGCAGCTGCTTGTGCAGTTCTCCCCCTTCACCCTGAGAAGGGCAGGAAGAAGAGGGAGAAAAGGGAGGGGAAAGGAAAGGGGAAAAAACCCTCATGGGTTAAGATAAAGACCATTTAATAAACAATAACAGAAAAAGGAAAAATAACAATAAAAATAATAATGGTAAAAGAATATACAAGATAAAGTGATACAACACAAGTCACTCTCACCACCTGGTGAATTGGTTGCCCAGCTTGTCCTGAGCAGTGATCGTGGAAAAAGTCCTTAAATAGTATAAACATCACCATGCAGCAACTAAAACAATATGCATTATTGACGTTCCTTTCAAAACACTAGAAAGAAAATTAACTCTATCCCAGCTGAAACCAGGACATGTCTAGTAAATACCAACATACCTCATCTCTTAACTGCAGAGTTACAATGAATTACGCAGCTGCCTTAGGTGTGTAATTGAATTCATTGTTCTTGGGTGTAAAAATATTACCATGAACAGTTTAAGGGAAACTGAATTTTGAGCAGTAATGTTGCTGGGGACCATGCACTTCTGTGTCAGTGCCAAAGGTGGTGTAGGGATTCAGAAATGGATTTAATGATCCTAGGGGGGAAAGATCTTTTCTAACATCTCTGAGACAAGTTTGGTCTTGAGGTGAGCAGGTGACCTGGGTCCTGTGTGAAACAAAAGGTGATGTATGGCTATCCATCTTTTTATCATGTGTTAATTCAAAAACAAGTGTAACGAATATAGACTGATTGAATAACAGGAAGGAAGTCCCAACCGGTGTGAATTTGCAGAGATTCTTACCCTTTGGTCTCCCTGGTTCATTGCAGCGCTTCCAAACAAATTGTTTCTTTTTATGACTTTATAACCTACCTTGTGTAGGTTGTAGGCATTGTGTCTTTTATAGACATTTAAATTCATTTTTATGTCTATTGTGAATATATGATATTCTAGTTTGTTTGAGTTCTAACAAAAATTAGGAAAAGATTTCTAATAGGCCTCAGTGCCCAGAAGGAAGAAATTCACTTCTCTTTTGCTTCTGTCATCAGTTCAGTTTGTTTCTGGGGCTGTCATCCTGCACTTTGAGAATCTAAGAAAATCTCAGACATCTCAAAATTGTAACATTAAATAATTTGTCCCTTTAGAAATCACCCTTAAATTGTATAAAGGGGAATAGTGGTGTCAGCACAATTTGTTGAAAACCGTCTTTGAAAGACAAACCCCTCCCTTTCCTAGATTGTGTAGCACAGTTTAACACTAGGGGAGAGGAAAAGCTTCTTTCCTCAACATATTATTTCCATTTTTCATGTACCTATACCTCATTATCTCCACCTTCCCCTGCTCCATGCCCCCCCAAAATTGTAAAGCACCTGTGCCTAGGCCTCAGAAATGTCTTTTCCTTGTCTACTTTTCCTCCTTTATTTCTAAGAGTATTAATGAAATGGAACATTTCTCTGGAATTTAAAATCCCCTCTGTAGCTGAATGCAGGTTGATTTCTTTTCTCAAGGTAGCAGAGAATAAAGTCTCACCTTCTCTTTTGGAGTGTTTCTTTCATGACCCATTGGCTAGTTTGTAGCTTTAGTTCTTGGTTTTTGTCCTGTTCTTCAAACTCTGAACCTCTGGACAATCAATCATTCTTCTTGTTGTAGAGACGATGAAAAAATTTTACCTGATCAGAGTTTTGTAGCCCTGTTCAGGTCTTTATTGCAAGTGTGCTAGATATTCAATACAGTTATTGGCCTACAAGGATCTTGGAGTGAAAAAGTGTTGAAGAACCCTTTCTGCTCACTCAGGAGTTACCTGGTACTGACTGAAATGTGTGTCTCTGCTCTGCCTTGGATGTGCAAAGAGCTGCAGTCAGCATTCCATAGTTTCAGGGCAAGTGCACATTTTTCTGACTTGTTTAGGACAGGTGGCACTAAAGGGAGGCTCCTGTGGAGCATCGCACAATAAGCACAAGCAGAAGTCCCTTGTCTGGAGAAAGCATGCTTGCACCTTGCTGATTTTTGGCTCTCACAGTTTCTTAGACCTGACCTGTTAAAAAGGGCATTCAGAAGCTGAACTCTGCATACCTCAAGTATCACGCCTCCAACTCATCAGAGTTTCAAAACCATAAAATATTCGTGCCAGCTTTTCCTTCACTGAGCAGCAACATAGTTGATGTAGAGGTTTCTTACTGGCTAAATATTCAGCGGAGCCTCAAACTGCTTTAATTTGTCAAGAACCTCTAATAAATTTCAGATTTTGTATAACGAAGCATCCATTCAGATCATTAGCCAATAATTAACAATATGGAATAATTTATATAGATAATGGAATGTGTTGGGTTGGAAGGGACCTTTAAAGGTCATCTAGTCCAACCTCCCTGCAGTAAGCAGAGACATCTTTAACTAGATCAGGTTGCTCAGAGCCTCATCAAGTCTGGTCTTGAATGTCTCCAGGGAAGGGGCCTCTACCACCTCTCTGGGCAACCTGTTCCAGTGTTTCACCACCCTCACTGTAAAGAACTTCATCCTAATGCCTAATCTAAACCTAACCTGCTCTAGTTTAAAACCATTGCCCCTCATCCTATCGCTATGTTCCCTTGCAAACAGCCCCTCCCCAGCTTTCCTGTAGGCCGCCTTCAGGTGCTGGAAGGCCTCTATAAGGTCTCCCCAGAGCCTTCTCTTCAGGCTGAACAACCCCAGCTCTCTCAGCCTCTCTTCATAGGAGAGGTGCTCCAGCTCTCGGATCATCTTCGTGGCCCTCATGTGGACCCACTCCAACAGGTCCATGTCCTTCTTGTGCTGAGGGCTTCAGAGATGGGCGCAGTACTCCAGGTGGGGTCTCACGAGAGCAGAGTATAGGGGGGAAAATCACCTCTCTGGATCTGCTGGCCACGGTTCTTTTGATGCAGCCCAGGATGCGACTGGCCTTCTGGGTTGCAATCGCACACTGTTGGCTCATGTCCAGCTTTTCATCCACAAGTACTCCCAAGTCCTTTTCCGCAGGGCTGCTCTCTATCACATCATCCCCTAGCCTGTATTGATAGCAAGGATTGTCCCGACCCAAGTGTCGGACCTTGCACTTGGCCTGGTTGAACTTCATAAGGCTTGCTCAGGCCTACCTCTCCAGCTTGTCCAGGTCCATCTGGAAGACATCCTGTCCCTCTGGCGTAGTCACGAGATATACTTTTGCTGAAATGCTCTAAAATGCAACATATCCACCAAGGAAAAAGTCTTTAATCCATTTACCAAAACCACATGATTCAACATGGTGGCCAAATACTTATCTGAGGTCTGGGGAGCTGAGCATGCCCTACATCTGCTGTAGGCTGAGAGGGCTGTTCGGACAGCAAACCAGTAAGGGGAGTACTGAATATTTTTTTTAAGATATATTTTAAGAATGTAAGTGTGCAGTCTGTGGTTTTTCAGATGTTGATCTTCTCCAGTTGGGGACATCCAGAGAGGGAAAGCAGTTACTGCTTCGGAGAAAGAAAAATTTCCATGAATTGATAGCGTCTTCTCACAACATCCTGCTGTCACCATTTCCCTTCTGTGTTCGTGGTTCCCAAACAGTACCATGCTTGCAGGCATAATGAGAACAGAGCACCAACGTCAACTTTTCAGTTGTTCAAAATTTGTAATTTCATCCCTAAAAGGTGCTTTCTTCTGAGAAAGGAACCATGCTTATTTCTGCAAAAAGGGTCCTTTCTGCCCAGGACAGACTGAAGCTGAACACTTTAGCTAAAGAGGCCTTCCTTGCTGGAATAATAAACTTTGTTTGTTTTAATAAAAACTGACGTAGTGCTTGTGAAAGCTGCTAGCATGATGGTGCTAGAAGAAAATGAATAGTTTTGCAGAGTACTAAACTTCTGTGAGAAGGTAGTTGTAGTTGCTATTCTTTAACTCTCTTCCAAACAAAGAACCAAATTAAATGTACAATACATGCTACTGGTAATTGAGAGAAGATGGTTTATCATGAGTTTATCAACTTTCAAGAATAACCATTTTGCTTTCCATCAAGTATCCTATGAGGGGAATTAATAGCCACCTTTCAAGAAACCAGTTGGAAAAATGTAAACTGTGCTTCAGTAGTTATTATTTCAGTTTTCTGTGGTGGCAGTTTAACTGTAAATCAGTGTGCAAAAGTGCATGCAGGCATCTGAAGACATGGCTTATTTTGTTGTATGTGGGAAAGATATTGACTTTGTGTTCTACAGCTTGGATATATCTATCTTTCTATATGTACAGCATAAATATTACAGCTAGAGTGGATAGAAATTTTTGAATATAAAGTGTAGGCAAGGAATTTTTTCTTGGCTTTTCACCAGTTTTCTGTAAGATAGAAATATCCTGTGTCTGCCAGTTCATTTTAATGAGGTTTTGCTGCAATTGCAAGTGAAATCTCCCTGTATCACAAAAATGTGATTTATGTGTGACAGTGGAGCGTGTGAGCTGCAGGTCAAACAGTAAATATTCTACCTGCAGCTAGGATGGTTTTGTGTTTATGGCTTTATCTTTTTATTTATCTGTCTTCCCATACGATCCCCATACTATGTTTCCTGAGCATTGGGTTTAATTTAATTTCTGATGTTAATGTAGATTTTCAGGGTGACTTTTTAGTTAAATCTCTTTCAGTTTCCCAGTTTTTAAATTTAGATAATATTTCCATATGTTAGAGGGTGTCAGGAGCACGAAGTTCTTATTTGTCAGTGTTAAAGGAGAAGTGACAAAGAGCAAATACCAAACTTACTGAGAGTGAGCTTTGGAAACACTAACAGGATAAAAAGCAGTGACATGAGTTGCTATTGTAATTTAAATTCTATTTTAACAATGAAGTTTGAAATTAAAAAGAAACTGAATGCCCAAAGAAAAAGCATAATTTGTGTACATCATATGGTGGTTTGTTGATGTGTCTAAGAATGCTTATAGAATTTGAATTGTCTCCTGCTACCATTGGGAAGGTCTAAATAAGAAACAGTTCACGATGGCAGTAGCCATAAATAAGTTTTACTTTTGTATTGTAATCAGAAAATAACAACATATTAAAATGCCAAGGCTGAAAACTGGAGTGAAAAAATTTCCTTTAAACTTTAAAGGAAAGGTTCTAATACCATGGGATACATTTCAGTTTGTACTTTGCAGCTTGTATCATGTTTCATAATTTAGTTTGCTATTGGAAGGATGTTATGCTCTTTAGACTGCAGCTGCACCAAAGCACATTGCTGTGCCTCCAAGTTTAAAGGAAAGTTGAGAGTTTCCTGGAGGGAAACCCAACAACAAATCAAAGCTCATCATAGTTACCATTGAGACTTTTTCCCCTCTAAGTTAGAATGCTGTGTATGGTTTTTCTTAAGTGATACGTGACTCTTACTAGTTTATCAGAAGGGGTCGTTTTGCCAATGAAGATATTCAGAGATCCAGTGAAGGCAACTGAGATTTTCAAGCTTGCCTAGTGACTGGAAACCAGCACTCAATGTTAACAATCTCTCCAGCCACAGCCTGATTTATTACCTGTTCTTAAATGCTCTTATTCTCTCTCTCTCTCAATCACAGAACACTGACCTAGTAAAGTCTCGATCATCAAGACTTCAGTTATTCTATATGTGTTGTCTAGATTTTCCTGTATTGATAAGAGCTGACAAGTATGCTTATCAGGAACAACCTGAGGTCACAATGCCAGTGACAGGATACTGGTACTGCTCAGCCAGGCTTTATCAGCACTGGGACATACCTCTGAAAAGCTCACCCTCTTGACATCAGATTGACTCCATGGTTCAGTGAATGTTGCAGTGTCCCTCTTTTTGCAAAAGCTTACCCTCAGTAACAATTCAAAAAATAACGTGATATATTTTGTACACATCAGGGAAGACTTTCTGTCTATGCAAGCAGGTAAAAGGTATAGAGAAGGCAGGCATAGAAGAGAGATTACAGGGAGTAGGGAAGGAATCAGTTTATAAATGCAATGATTAATCTCAGTTTAACTGGAGAATACAGTGCTTTTGCATTCTCATTAAGTTTTGCTGAGTGTTTCTACTGTAAGGTGGCATTGGGCTTATATTCTGAACCTGTCTTCAAAAGACAAAATATGGTCACAGTATTCTGTATATCTCCTTTTGCCTCAAGGTTGCTTATTTGAGAAACCTCATGCACAAGAATGACAATGCTAGCGTTCCTGTTTTCCAGACCATCAAATCTTCAGTTATGCATGAGCCATCTGTGATTCTCTTTAATTTACAGTACTTAGAAATTATCCAAGTCTCTGTTGATGACTCTGTCTCATCCTTGAATATCCTGAAATTCCCAACAGCTGAAGTGGGTATTGTGGGGATATTCGAGGGTTTATGTCTCAGTAGCATTCATGGCCATGGAAGAGACAACTTCAGCAGAATTTGTAAGACACTAGTGTCTTATGCCTTTTCTATTAGTGCTAAACTTCTAAGATTAAACACATGAAAAATTCCAGGGACAATTCATACTGCTGCATAAAGTTACTACGTTAAGCTTTGCTTTGCCCAATAGTCTGGATTTTTCAGTTTCCAAAAGCTAGACTTGCAAATAAGCAGACATTGTAAAAGTAGAGTTACAATATTATATTTTTCAACAATATTTTCTGTTATCTCAAACCTGTAGAGCTATTGCCTATATTTTACCTATAAAAGCATGTACTAAAGCACTGTATTTTTTGTAAACAAATAAAAATAATTTCCTTCATTTGACTCAATCAAAAGTAGGAATCATTTTGATGCAACTCCAACTGCACAATAAACTTGTCCATTGTAATACCAAGCATTTTAAAGGGAGTTTTTAGACATGAAGAGGAAAACATTGTAGATAGTCATAGACTTAAAATTAGGGTATTATGTGAAGTTTTTAAAGTGCATTATGCACACTTGAGCATTCCAGCAAAAACAATCACAATGAGAAAATAATCCTCAAGTAAGGTATTTAAGCACCATTAGCAAGGCTGCATTTACGCTGGAGCAATTCTTACTGTTGGGTTATTCTTTTTACCCTGTGGTTCGAACTGACTATTTTCCTATTAACTACACAGAATAATTTTTTTTTATGCTTTATTATAGAGTGGGGGGAAAAATGTCTTTTTTTTTTTTTTTTGAGACTTCAGAAGAAATAAGCAGAGGTACTGCTTCTGTCCTGTAAGATTTCATCTAGTAATTTCATAGAAACTGCATTGTCAAGGAATGGTGTTGAACTCTGATAATAGGGCGCAAGGCTCCCACACCTGCAAATATATTTGTAGGGAATGCTCACATAGATTGGTCTTAATTCTGCACAGGATGATATATGGACAGCGTCTCTAATAGCCATGAACATTTTCTAATCAAGGACTTTAAAAAAAAATAATTAATGTGCAAATCATAGAATCCTAGAATGGTTTGGGCTGGAAGGGACCTTAAAGATCATCTAGTTCCAACCCTCCTGCCATGGTCAAGGACGCCTTGAATAGTAACCAGCTTTCTTGGGTCCCTCTTCCCTTTTCCGGGGTTTATCCCATGGTACTCTACATGCATAGTATGACTGTGTAACGGAGACTAAGTGAAACCGATGCCAGCTTTTGATATGAAATCTTATTAAGCTTCTGTTTCTCGGAACGAAACAGAAATCTCACAATCAAAAGCCACTTCATATATTTTCCTTGACTTGTATCAGTTTTTTGCAGTGTTGTAGCAGAGGCAGGAGCAGGTGCTGGTTTAAAACCCTTCAAAGTTTTTTTTTTTTCCTTCTCACTGTGATAATAAAACCGTAGAAAATACTGACTGCCTGTCACAGATCAAGCAATTAAGGTACCAAATTGCCCATGAGATGTTTGTAACAGGAGATTTTAGTACCTTGGCTGCTGTAGTACATAGATACTATAATCTGTGGCCTCTTACCTGCTATAAAATGAAAGGTAGGGCCCAGCATTTGAATGCGTTCCAAGCCAGGTATAAACCGAGTCTTAAAGTTCAAATTTGCATATTGTTTTACATGTGGTTTTGAGATAGATGATCAGGAGAGGCAGCCACTAGAATTTAGACAAGAGTGCCAGAAGCTTTTCTCCATGTAATTTTGTATGTGTTACCTTGATAATTGTCAGTAGATCAGTGTTAGGGTGTTCACTGAGTATGTAATAGTTTTTGGTGTGTGTTTCACTGCCTGAAGGAAAAAAAAAAAAAAAGAAAAGGCTGTAAAAGTGAGCTATCTTACTAGAAAACTAAGGTTTTCAAATGGAAAACGTAAGCAAGCAGGTGCAGCACAGCCAGTAAGGAAGGCCAGGTGAGCAGTTTTGGAAAGCATTGCACACCTTGGTTCAAAGAATAGGAACCCATACTTAACCAGAGAAGAGAAAGAAGAAGGACAAAGGGGTTATTCCTTGGCTAGTTCTGCTTCTCAGCAGCCAAAAGATAAAGTGATACTGGACAGTGTTGCAGAATATACACACCAGATAGAAATTTGTCATGTCTTTAAGTTTCCAGTTTTTACTGTTTTCCCCCATTCCCAAAAGAGATTTCATTTATGAATACAAATAAATTTTCATCTTCCTAGAACGCACTAGCATGCTCTCTTAATAAAACTGGGGTGTAATACTTGACTGCAGTTTTGGATAACCACCTCAATTTGCTTGAGAAGGGTTTGCAGTGATATAGGATGATATATCCTGTATATCGTCATCCTATCCTATTGTATCATGAAAAAGCATGACTCTTTCATGACTCCAGAGGTCTGGAGTAGCTGGAAAGAAAAGTGCATCTGAGTGATCTTTCCATAGCCCATTAGCTAGACTGGCAGCAGAATATTCTGGGAGTTAACTGATAGTAATGTAAATGGTTGAGTTTCAGACTGAGAAACTGTTTTGCAAGAAGATGAGGACCTCCCTAACTGAAACGTTGTCATCTAGGTGACAATCTGCCTGAACTGGTCAGAACAGTTTATAGTGACAAATAGAGAAGGAGGGAAAGTAAAATGAGTGCTAGTTTAGCATGTAGAAGGGAAGACTTGAGATCATGGGATGTGTTTTAAAAAACCAACCAAACAAGAAAACCCCCAACAACAACTAAACCCCAAAAACCTAAACAAAAACCAACCCACAAAACCAAACAAAAACCCCCAAACCCACCAAACAACAACAAAAACCAAAACCACCATCCATAAAACCTGACAGTGCTAAGATTCAGCATGCTATTCAAGACATACAGTTGTTTGTATGTGGACATATATTCAACCCAGCTGGGAAGATCCAGGTGTCTGGAGTGTTAAATCAATTGCTATAAATTTTTAAGGAAGGAGCTGGTGGCCAAAAGGGAAATAGTATGTCTGATGTCTGTTAAAAATAGTGTTACCTTTTTTGTCCACGTGACTGCCAATTCAGAGTCAAATGATTTATTAAAACAAACAAACAAAAAACAAAAACAACACAAAACCCCCCAAACAAACAACCCCAAAACCCCTGTGGATCAATGTTTTAACAAGTAAAGCACAAGTCAGGATTTTGGTCAGTGTCTATTAGAGAGATGTGCCATATTTGGGATGCAGAGTGTTCCTCAGACATCCAGCTACTATCCATAGGAAGACTGCATTTCCTTCATTCCCTCCTCCCATCCTCTTGTTTCTAGAACTAATGGGTATCACATGCAATGAGTACGGGTTCAAAACAAACAAGAGGGTTTTCGTATGGCAGTTGAGCTGTGGAATCCTTTGCAAAAGAGTTCTGTGACTGCTGAAAGTTTATGTGAGTTGTAGGGGGACTTACAAGGTTGTGGAAGAAACAAGTGTGCTTTTTAAGTGAATAATAGTAGTAAGTAAATAAAGTAGAAATGTGCTGTGTAGAAAATAGGAAATCCTGTAAGTCATAGCAAGTCTGAAGCAACACAGTGTTCATTGAAAAAAACAAATCTATATTTAGCTTCATGTTGACTAAAACAAATAAAAACCTGGCTGGTTGCACAACTAAAAATATATGGTCACAGTCAAAGTTGTTGTAAGATACTACAAATTACACATAAACAACATAAATTTGAGCAGGTAGTGCATGTCTGGTCATTCAAAATGATTGTTTTCCCAAAACAATTGTAACATAAATTGCTGGGAATTATGTACTTCAAATAAAACAAGGAATTGTAATTGGGAGGTCCCTAAAATATTTTTCTAGAATGTCCGAAAGCTGCATTCAAGACACACGGCATTACTATCTGCAATATTAACCTGTCTTTAAGATGTGAAAGCAAGTATAAAGATATAACAAATAATATGACAAATATGAAGATAAATGCTGTGAAACTGTAAGGAAAGCAAATTGACAGATGATTCTAAGACAGAGCTATAGACATAAGAAAGGATGAATTAGGAATAATCAAGATTCTGACAAAAGGCATTGAGGCACTATGAGATGGAAGTGATGTAACTACTGTTGATCAGAATTTTTCTTCTTAGGGAAGGAAAAGACAATATATTCATCATATGGTGATAATGAAATACTGTTTGATTTAGTTTAAGGAAGCACTGCACAGCTACTAAAGCTAGATATCTTAAAATCAGCTCTGAGTTTTAAAACCATCTGGGAAGCTTTCTGGATGATCAATTTTGATTTTCAGTAAGTTTTGTAACATAGAGGAAATCTTTTATGAGTGCAAGAAAGACAATGTTCTTCCAATATTTTAAAAAAGGGTAAATGGGATTATCTAGATAATTATAATCTGATATTATCAGGTTATAATTAGGAAATGAATCCGTTTTGTCAAGCATCTGAATAGCTGCCAGATCATAGTGGTTGTTTCTTGTTTGTTTTCTTTCAAGGATTGGAGTAAAACAAGGTGATTGAATTCTGGTTATGTTTCAGTGGAAATATCATGCAAGTACTTTATAGGATTTTATTTTCTCCACTTACATATAAAATACTATAGAATTTTGTGGAAAATTCAACCACATATCTGCTAAGCGGAAATTAGATTCTTTCCTGAACTGGGACAAAACTGTAGAATTATGTTTGGATTACATGATTCATATCTAAACTTCTCCTGCAATTTGTAAAGGAGACTTGGGCTTCCCGCTTAGTCTCATCTTTATCTTAAACAGGTAAGTACATTTAAAGTGCTGGATATGATCTCCTGAGCTTTCAGCGTTGCTGTTCACCTGAGTTGCTCTGTAGTAACAGAAATTCCTGTATGTTTTTGCCTGACTTCATGGAAAGGAACAAAGCAAGAAACAATCTCTCTGCAACTATACGTGTGTTCTCTGTAACAAAACCAAGCAAACAACAACAACCAAACCAAAAAAAAACCCCAAAACAAATCCCAAAAATCCCAAAAGACACCCCCCCTCAACAAACAAACAAAAAAACCCCCCAAAAAACCCAAACCAAAACAAACCAAGCAAAAAAACCCCAAACCCTCAACCCCACCCCCCTGCAACAAAACCCAAACCCAAAACACTCACCCCCCAGTCCTTAGAGGATTCATTACTGGTCCTATATTGATGGCTCCTTTAGGTATAACATTACAGTTAATCTGCAAAGACATCATTTGCACTAAATAGTCTTAAAAAATGCACATCATTTGTTTAGGCTGGTCTTTTTCTGGTCATCTTCCTCCTCTTCCATTAGTTAAAAACCAGTTTAGCTTCATTAGTTACCTGGCAAAGTACAAGTTACTGAGAAGCTCCTTTTGAGAATTTGGGAAAAATCACAGTATGGTTCATACCTGCATCCTTAGATACCTAAGAGTTTAAAGATGTAGCCCCATGTATGTGAAGCTGTAAGCCCCAAAGCTTGCACGCTTTGTAACACTTTTCTCAAGAATCCAATTTATAGAGACCTTGCAAAGATACAGCCACAGACATTGCATAGAAAGTTAGCCCTGCCAAGCCCCTGTTGCAGAAATTTCACTTGGCTTTTACATCTTGGTGACTAGACATGAATGATACTTACTTTAGCAATGTAGACACCTACTGAGGCTGTCAAGTATGTAATGGAGAGAAAGGAGAAATTGCAGTTTCTTTTGGAAGTGTGGAGAAGGATGGGAACTACTAGAGAGAAGAGTGGTAGGATTTCACTGATGAATAATAGTTATGCCCATGCTACAGTGATTTGAGTATGTATTATTGCAATTTGAATATTTGTACAACTTGTACTACAACTGATCCACTAGCATTTTCATACCTCTCAAATAATGTTTAAAGTTAGAATACTGAAACATCTGTACTTCTTTCTGCATGTGATCCAAGCACAGCAGGAATCCAATACCAGTACAAGGAGCTGGTGAAAAGCACATCCTATCATCTTTGATGAATATTAAATACGCAGTTTTGAAAACTATTTGCAGATCAAAACAGTTCCTTAAACTAAAACTAATGTCATAATCTGCCTTATCAGTCTCTAATTTCAACAGAAATGTTTGCTACCATTTTTAGACCTTTGATTAGCATCTCTTATTATGTAAATGAAGAGAAGGGCACGTAAAGAGCTGACTCTGCTGCGCATGTACATAATGATTTGCTTTCCGAAGATGGACAGTTAAAACTAAATAGTCTTAAAATTTCTTTTGTGTAATGGCTGTCTCTTTATTTAATGTTTAAAGGTAAGAGGAGTTGAGTATTTCATTCTTATAAAAATTCTTTAAACGCTACCTCTGTAATTTTCAGGGAAATAAAACCTGCAGACTTTAAACATCTCTTCTGAAAATAAAGCTAGCAGGATTCTTATATACATCAGAAGAAAATGGACAGAACGCACACAGTATCCACATTAATAGTTACTGTGGTACGGGCCAAGATTAATTCTTTTTTAAGTTGGTAGAAACAAATTGTCGATGAATAAATGCCTGCAGCAGACACGTCAATAAAGGAAAAAGCTATATGAGCTTTCTTTTTTGAGGAAAAAATGTGAAATGTAATCTCTCTGAAATTTCTCAGGGAATTCTTTATAAAAGGTGTTTTGTATGCAGAGATATTACATGCCAGAAATGCAAAATGAAGTACAAAATAAGCCAAATAATGGTGAATATCCTAAATGTAGAAAATAATATATAATGCATGATACTTTAAATCTCATTAAAAACACAAGCATATGTAACTTCCTAGCAACCAAACCTCCAGAGTCTCCCTGGAAAGATGTTCCTTCTCTAAGGGCTCCCTTGTATAAGTGCTTTAATAAATGAAGAACATACGGAAAGTATATCAGTGTTCCCTGTGTGCAGAATATTTCAGTATTCTCAAAAGCCTCATATGATTGTATAATTTCCTAATCTGATATAATCAACACAAAAACTCTACATTAAATTAATGTTCAAGATCTAATTTTAGCCAAGAAGAACCACGACAACTGCGCATAAAGCTGGTACTCCATCCTTAATTTCCCTTTTGCTCTACACTAAAAGCAGTGTCCCAATATGGTCTCTGTGCTGATTAAGATGCCATCTCCTGGCTGAGCTATAAAACCAAGTTGCAGACTTATTGTGGTTATTCAAGATGCTATAGTGACTGTTTCCTGGCTCAAATCCAACCCTAGTAATTATAGTTAGATTTTGTAATTTCTCTTTCCGTGTTCGTCTCAATAGGGTATTCTTCCTTGCCGCCTGTCCTAGACCGCTGTGTAGTGTTAATGTGGGCTGTTAAACAGCTGCTGTGTTTCTCACTGCAAGTGGCTGCATTTCAGTGGTAGGTAAATGACTATATCGTACAGTGCCTTGAGAATTTGCAGGATAAAGGACGCTTACCGTTTTTATTTTACCACTTGGTGCCCAAGTTTTACTGGGGTCTTGTCTGGTAGGTATTTCTGTATGACATACATATGTCTTTCAAGGCCTAAGAACAAAACGGCAAGCCAAAGAAGAAATAACTGCCTTGATTCTTAACATCCTAAACGCTGAGAATTTTATTTAAGACTTACATATATGTTGGTCTGTCAATTTTTTAAAGTTGTGTCTCCAATCCTAATCAAGGGAACGTAGATTTCTGTGCATGGCCTCCACCTGTTTTACACAGTATCTCCAAAAATGAGGTATTCAGAACAGGGGACAGTGATTTTCTTTTCTTAAATTTTTTAAGGCAAACATTATTTTTAAGTGTTTTTTAAAAAAAAAAAAAAAAAAAGCCTTGAAGAAACAAAATCTGAACCTGAATAGATCATAAATTCTGTGCTATATTTAAGTTTTATAATAACCTCTGAGACCAGTATCAGCAAAATAATCATAAATGCATTCATAGTATGGGGCATTTCTGCTGAACTGCTAATGGTTGTTCGAGTCACAGTACAATATCAATGGAATGGAGAAAATTCTCATGTTCGTAAACATGTGAGATTTTACTGGCATTCTGTTTGCTCCCTCAGACACCAGATGACGTCAGTGCTACTGCATTGGGTGCTTCTGCTGACATCTTACCAGGCTCACGGGTCCTTTAAATATGATATGAGGGCAATGGGACTGCTCAGGTTTTGTCAGAACATGTTACTGTCTTTGCAGATACAGTAATAGCTCTTTGAAAACTATGCGTTCTGTGTGTGAAGATCCCTTTCTGAAGATAAATGACTCAGGTTTTTGTTATAATAGCAAAACAAACCTATATAACTAGAAGCTGGCATTTAAATTGTCAAATCCAGATTCTTGTAATTATAAACCTGAAATCTTGTTTTATGTGTTGTTGCCAACTGAAAGGAACGGTTTATCTGACAAATGCTTTTTTTCTTTAAGGCAGTTAATTCATATGAACAGCAAATATGTCTCATCATTCTTCACTCTAATATGAATCAAAATGGCCAATCTAGAAGCTCCTAGAAGTCCAGCTTGTATTGGGATGACGACTAACCTTTAGCACCGCAATCCATTCAGACCAGAGCAGGATATTCATTTTGTCTTTAAACCTTCCAGCCTGCTACAAGTAGCTATTGTTTAACAACGTAGCCTTCAGCGGTTTTTGTATCAGAAACTACAATCATCTCATTATTACAGACAATGAATTCCTGTTTCATCAGTTCCTATCCTTAGCCTACCTTTTGGCTGGTCTTTGTTGTAAGTGTACGTGTTGCATAGTTATTTCACTCTTTCACTAAATGCATTTGAAATTTTGCCTTGGCTTATGGATGTTTGCTCTCGGTGTTAGGGTAACGTCCATACATCTAATTGATAAGTTATAGTGCATTTTTTGTAGCTTTAGCCAGTCATTTAAAATAAATAAGATCATAATTATCAGTTTCCATTTACCCATTTATTAAATAACAATGTTCACACTGAGCAGTTTGATTTTGTGTTACAATAAGGCAGTCTCTACATGATGACAGATGGTGTTTCATTTTGCCGATGCTGTGCTAAAGTGCTGTGAGTTGTGATGTGTTTGATTTTATTAGAGATCAGATTTAACACATGCATGCTACATAACTGCAATAGCATTCCCATTTCTCATCTGTAGGAGAAAATGAAACTGTGATGAAATGTAATATACTCACCCTCAGGCAGAACTAGTGGGATTGGGAATTGCAACATAATAAATCTAATGGATATTGCACTACAGGACACTAGAAATTTACTGTTATTATGTTCAGGGAAGGAACTTGGTTTTGTAAAACTCACTTTTATTTCACTGGCATCAGTGCAATTTCACATTATTTAACCATTATATCCCAACAGTTTGCTGCATTGAAAAAGTAACCTAAGCTCAGAGGAACAGAGGAGTAAAAGAACCCAAAAGGGAAAATACAAATTCTGAATAACAAAATGACTGAAATTATTAAATACAAATTACTGCCTGACCATACAGTTATACTATAGTTAATAACTTTTTATCACGATATGCATGTTTGAGCTCCATTTGTAACAAGGCTATGAAAGATAAATATTACATATTCATACAAATAAAAATACCCAGTTTATTTAATCCAAAACCTTTTGTACTATTTAAGTTTAACAGGTATCAAGAGATAATATTTATTTTTATGTGACCCTGGAATATGTGCTTCTTTAAAGGTTTATGTTTCTCCCGACAGTCAGAAGGCACTCTGCTTGATCTAATCGAGCACATCTGTCAAAAAGGCTTTCCTGGAGCACACAATTTTATGTATGCCTAATCTACTTTTAAGGAACCAAGGATCCTAATTAGAAGTGCATCATGGTAATTCCATCAAGAAAAACGAAGAGGCATTATGGTTTAATCATAAGCTAATAGGTTTGGCATGTTGCAATAGTGTATCGAATAAGTCAGTTTCTCACAGTCTCAAACATGTTATGGATGTTCCTGGGTGTACCTGCTTGCTCACACAAAACTCAACATACCTTTTTAAAACATGAGTACACAGGATATTCAATTTGCTTTTTATATGCCAGTTGAAAGGTATGTTTTCAGAGGCCTTTAAAAAATTTAAACGTTTTTTAAAGGCTGCATTTACCCAGAGTGCAACTCCAGCACTTCAGTTTTGTTTTCCAAGATGACATAGGTCCTGTTAACTAGAAGTGGTCTATGTGAACTGGATGAAGGACATCAATTTTTTCCTTTAGATACTAACTTTTAACCATAGATTTCTTATGAAATGCAGCACTCGCATTCTATTTTACAAAAAAAAATTGCTTTTAAATCTCAGAATCTTAGAGCCTGTGTCCTGATTGAAATACCAATCTTTGCCATAAAAGGGATTGCCTGGAGGACTGCATTTATCTCCTTGTCCCTTGAGGAGAAGCAGTAGAACACATCTACTGTGGAAAGCGAAGCCAAAGCTTTCAAGTGTAGCTGCTAATTTGGGGTATCTCTATTCTTATATTAAATAGTGTTGGACCTTTTAAGTTCACCTGTTGTTTTTTAGTGCTTAGCATTCTCACTATAATCACATGATTTGTGAACTGAAGCAGTCGGTGGCAACTGCATTTTTTGGCCCTGGTTGCTTAGACTTCTCAGGATTGGGGAACGCTGAGCAGCCCTTTCGTGGAAAAGGTAATAAATCACATCAGGTTTAAAATAAACAAATATCACACAACAGAGCAGAAAGAACCTAACACACTGGCAACTAGAAATGCTACAGAAGCGCTTGAGCTAACTTGAAAGGTGCAGTGCACACCAAGGCAGCTGTTTCCCTCTTGGGTCGCAAGATGATCCTGCTTCACATTATGCTGGTTCTCGGTATGTACATATGGATTTGTCAGGGGGTATCTAGTGGGAGACAGGTAGATATGCTCTCTGATTCCAGATGCCTTTTAATGCAACACAAAATAACCCACTTGTACGTTTTAGTAGAACAGCTTCTTCTGAGAAGTAGAGTTAATTTCTTCCAATGAAGAAACATGCAGGATGTGGTACATAACTTGCAAGTAGAGCTGTGAAGGCTGTCATACAGCTACCAGTTATTGTTCTCAAGTTGTCTGGGAGGCCAAAGAAAAGTCAGTGCGATCAATAATTCAAACTCAGTATAGGCTTAAAAATACATATATTCATGTGTTTCATTAGTTTTTCCTCTTAAGAATCACAAATATGAGTAAATATACTTTTTTAAAAACCTGACGATGAGCTCCAAGAAAGGGTACGTACTTTTTTTTTTTAATGCATCAGTGCCATCCAGCTTGGTGACAGGATGTTCTGTATACTTCTTGCACAGTGTTGTTCCCAGACTTGTTTACAGCTCCTAGATGCTATAGTATTGAAGATGCTTTGATTTCTATAGACTAATTTTTATGTCCTCTATGATGTGTTGGGCTTCTATTATTCTGTCGCTTTCCATTATTCCTTTTAAGGAAAAATATTTACCGTAAGACAATTTTATAATTTGACAATTAAAGGTAGAAGCTATTTTAAGTTTTAGTGCAATTTAGCATTGATATAAAATTGTCTGCCAATGTGTTCTTGGAAAGATATGCATATATATATATATATATATAAAAAATATTTTCCCAAGTCTGAACTACACTGAAAAATTTCCCAAATGTTTCTACTATTTGCAAACAGTAAGCACAGGTAATATGATCCTAAAGGGTCGGTCTATAGGGTTTTGTTAGTTTTATGCTTCTGCTCTAAAGAAAAGTAATGAAAACAGTTGTAAAAAAGCTAGGTGGGTAAAGGGATTAATATTCTATATGGAATACCTTCTTAACCACTGCTTTACCTTTTTCACCATAGTATGGTAATCTCTCTGTCAGTAGTGCTGCTTTGGTTGCATGAGCAGAAAAATTGACAGTAAATCACATATATATGTGAATTAATCAGTAGTCCTACAAAATACTCATTTTCTCTGTCAGGTGCACTGTAAATGTAGTCTGTGATGCTGTCTGTTGAGAGGAGCTCAATTATAATGTTAAATTTTTTGTTTGACCAGCAGTTCAATACATTAAGTGCTGGCCCCAGAGTGCTGGCACTTAAAATACTGCATTGTTAACTGCTACTGAAATTAAGAGGATACAAATTTGGGCAATGTCAAGAAAATTAAGTAGAACCACACTCTCAAAATCAACATGGATTTCCATCCCTTTTTATAACTGGTAGTCTTGGTGTGTAAATTGATTGAAAGATGAAAGTTAAAATATATGGGGAAGAATATTGTCTTCAGTCACTTTCAAAATCAAATTGCAGCACAAGTGACTTGTCTTTCTGAGCTTTTAGCTATTGCCAGGCAACCAGCAATGCAGCTTTCCCACTGTAAATCCCTAGGGCATACAGGCAAAGCTGGGAGAAGTTACTGTTTGCTTCTGTGTCTCCTTAGTCTTGGGTATCAAGTCTGACTCTTACCTATTCCTTTTCTAGACAATATCAAGTGGGGGTCTCAGTCTCAGGAGTGCTGGGGTCTGAGCACTGATGTCTGTTCGATTTTGGTGTTTTGTTTTGTTTTTTTCTCCTCTTTTTTGTGGCAAGTCTGCAAGGCAGGCAGCATCCTACCAGCTCCTACTCTATCACTTTTGTGTGATTCTGCTTGCAGTTAATTTATGTATTGGTCTTACCATGGCTAATGCAAGTCATGCTGTCATCGCAAGATCACAAGTAGTTAAAGAACTTTTCTTGCACAGCATGTGGGCAACATCCCACAATTGGAAAGGTGAAAGTGTATGAAGCTTGATGAGTTTCACAGGGATCCATAGGACCAGCCTCCCTCCAAACCAGTGCATGATGAGAGAACTGAAGGACAAAATCCTGTTGTGTCACTATTATCACAGAATCACAGGGGTTGGAAGGGACCTTTAGAGATCATCTAGTCCAACCCCTCTGCCAGAGCAGGGTCACCTACTGCAGGTTGCACAGGATGGCGTCCAGGTGGGTTTTGAATGTCTCCAGAGTCAGAGACTCCACCACCTCTCTGGGCAGCCTGTTCCAGTGCTCTGCCACCCTCAAAGTAAAGAAGTTCCTCCTCACGTTTAGATGGAACTTCCTATGTTCAAGTTTGTGCCCGTTACCTCTTGTCCTATCACTGGGCACCACTGAAAAAAGACTGGTCATATATTCCCGGCACCCTCCCTTTAAGTATTTATAGGCATTGATGAGATCCCCTCTGAGTCTTCTCTTCTCCAGACTAAAAAGACCCAAGTCCCTCAGCCTTTCCTCATAACAAAGACGTTCCAGTCCCCTAATCATCTTCGTAGCCCTTTGCTGTACCCTCTCCAGCAGTTCCCTGTCCTTCTTGAACTGGGGAGCCCAAAACTGGACACAGGACTCCAGATGTGGCCTCACCAGGGCAGAGTAGAGGGGGAGGATAACCTCCCACGACCTGCTTGCCACACACCTCTTGATGCACCCCAGGATGCCATTGGCCTTCTTGGCCACAAGGGCACATTGCTGGCTCATGGTCATCCTGTTGTCCACCAGGACTCCCAGGTCCCTTTCCACTGAGCTGCTTTGCAGTAGGTCAGCCCCTAATCTATACTGGTGCATGGGGTTATTGCTTCCTAAGTTCAGTACCTTACACTTGCCCTTATTGAACTTCATGAGGTTTCTCTCTGCCTTTCCAGGTCATGTTGAATGGTAGCACAGTCTTCCAGTGTGTCAGCCACCCCTCCCAGTTTTGTGTCATCAGCAAACTTGCTGATGGTACCCTCTACCCCTTCATCCACATCATTGATGAATATGTTGAACAGGTCTGGGCCCAGTACTGACCCCTGGGGAACACCACTCGTCACAGGCCTCCAACTAGACTCTGTGCCACTAATCACGACCCTCTGAGCTCTATCTGCCAGCCAGTTTTCAATCCACCCCCACCGTCCATTCATCCAACCTACACTTCCTAAGCTTGCCTATGAGGATGCTGTGGGAGACAGTGTCAAAAGCCTTGCTGAAGTCAAGGTAGACAGTATCCACTGCCCTCCCCTCATCTATCTGTCCAGTCACACCATTGTAGAAAGCTATCGGATTAGTCAGACATGACTTCCCCTTGGTGAATCCATGTTGGCTACTTCTGATAACCTTCTTGTCCTCCAGATGCTTTGAGATGACGCCCAGAACGAGCTGTTCCATCATCTTTCCAGGGGTGGAGGTGAGGCTGACTGGCCTGTAGTTTCCCGGGTCTTCCTTCTTGCCCTTTTTGAAGACTGGAGTGATACTGGCTTTCCTCCAGTCTTCAGGCACCTCGCCTGTTCTCCAGGACCTTTCAAATATGATGGAGAGCAGCCCAGCAATGACTTCAGCCAACTCCCTCAGCACTCGCGGGTGCATCCCATCAGGACCCATGGACTTGTGGATATCCAGTTTACTTAACTGATCTCTAACTTGATCCTCCTCAACCAACGGAAAGTTCTCCTTCCTCCGACTTTCTCTGTTGCCTGCAAAGTCTGGGACTCCTGAGGGCTGGCCTGAGTAGTAAAGACTGAAGCAAAGAAGGCATTCAGTAATTCTGCCTTCTCTGCATCATCTGTCATCATGGCCCCTGTCTCATTCAACAGCGGGCCCACATTTTCTCTAGTTTTCCTTTTGCCTCTGATGTACTTGAAACCCTTCCTGTTGACGATATCCCTTGCCAGATTTAATTCCAAGGAGGCCTTGGCTTTCCTTGTTTCATCACTGCATACTCTGGCAGCATTCTTGTAATCTTCCCAAGTGGTCAGTCCCTTCTTCCACTTACTGTAAATCTTCCTTCTTCCACTTGAGCCTTTTCAGCAGCTCCCTGCTCAACCACGCAGGTCTCCTGCTTCCCTTGCCTGATTTCTTGCTCTTAGGGATGCACCAATCCTGAGCTTGGAGAAAGTGATACTTGAATATCAACCAGCTCTCTTGAGTCCCCCTACCCTCTAGAGTCCTAACCCATGGGATTTCTCCAAGCAGTTTCCTGAAGAGATCAAAGTTAGCCCTCCTGAAGTCCAAGGTTATAACCCTACTTGTCGTTTTATGCCTACTGCACATAATCCTGAACTCGATCTTCTCGTGATCACTACGGCCGAGGCTTCCCCCAACCTGAATGTCCTCCACCAGTCCCTCTTTGTTGGTCAGTACGAGGTCCACATCCACATTATGGCAATGTGAATGTTGGTCTTAGGGTTTAAGAAGGAGAACTGCAAAGGTGAAGCATCAGGAATGTTTTTGGGTAGATGCTGTTGGGGCCTGGATTGTAATGTCCAAAACTTTGTGATAATTTTTTTATATACTTACATTTCCAATATGAAAAGCGACTACAGCAAATAGTAATCTCTTTCAGTTATGCTGGGTATTTAACTCCTTCCTCCCCACCCTCCCTTAGATCTGGAGGAAATAAAATGTTATCAGATTAATAAGATCTTTGGCTGTAAACACAAGATACAGCTTGAAGTGACTTCTGATGTCAGAAGAGTCACTCTTATTTCAAATACCTCTTTTGGTGCCGTGTGTTACTCATAAGGGTACCTCCTTGTTCTTTCTGGCACCGATTGGCTTCCATGACCTGAAATAAGTAATGTCTCTGAGGAAGCTATTTTAGATCCTTCGTCTGTCATACTCCTTTTGGTTTCCTCAACAATGTTACAGAAAGTGAATTGGTTAAAAAAAAAAAAGGGGGGGGGGCGGGGGAAA
>VFFE01009205.1:2185859-2281673 GCA_008921705.1 Burhinus oedicnemus
GAGGTATTCAGTGAAACATCAGCTTTTGAGTCAAAGATCAATATATTGTATCCAATGGTTATATTTTTACCTTCAATAACCTACATTAAACTTTTTCTGTCGGTTCTTAGACAAAAAAAAAAAAATCCAGTATATACTTCACTGCTGGAGCTTGTTCTTTAATTTAATTAAACTTTATTATTGCTTTTCCTGCCCTCCATCCTCTTTCTCATTCAATACACTTCCCATTGTCCCTTTCATTGAAATTACTTCCTCCTTTTGTCAGAAACTCTCCCAACACTTCTTCAAAGGTGGAAAAATAAAGGATTTTTATCAGCAATTTTAAAATGTTTTCTGTGTTGTATTCATTGTATTGAGAGTCACAGCAGTGACTGAAAACCAAAAAGCCCAGTAATGGTTATTATTGCCTCTACAGGACTGAGACTTGACAGGGAATCTGGGTAATGCCCTCACAATACCAAGCATTGATACTTTATTCCTTTTGTGTTTTGTACAGATCTCATCCCTACCACTGCATACAAAAGAGAGTCTCTGAAAAGGTGTCCTATTTATGAAGAAATGGATAGCCTCTACTTGAGAGGGTTTTTTCTTCCTTTTTTTCAACTTTTAATTGCAGATGAAGTAAAAGCACTGTCAATTGAATCTGATTTGCATGAAATTGCACAGGCATGCTGGTCATGGTAACAACTAGGGACTCTATTAATAAACATTTACAATCTTGATTCTTTACCAAGGTATTCGTGGAAAAAATAAGAGCCCTCCAGTGGCCAAAATAACACCATAAAACTTGGTGGTACTTAACCAAAGCCTGTCTAAGCTCTTGATAAGCTTGTGGTACTTAAGTTGGCTGTGTGCTGTGACCTAAGTTTATCATGCTGCTTCTATTATCTTTCATTGTGATCCTTTGCTTCCTTATTTTGTTCACCTGCTCTTCTTATCTTTCAGTTAGATTCATGTCTTTTCAAGAATAAATCTTATTTTCATTAGATGCGTATTGTCCTGCTCCAGTAGGGTGTCAGTTCCGGTATAAGGTTTATCCCTGCTATTGTAATACGAATCCATAGTTACATCATACCTTATTTTTGTGATACTGGAACTGTATGTCAGCCTTTCTGTTCTTGAATTAGAATATACTTCTCTACTTTTTAAAAACGTGATGTTCATTGTGGAACAAACACAGCTCATCTGTATAAAGTTGCCAGGTTAAGTTGCCATGATTTCTTTAAGACCAGGAATTTCTCTCTCAGTTTTTTCTAGAAGAAAATACTGCTAAAAATAATACCTAGTATGTATTAAATATATACTTATCTTATTAATGGAGAATAAGACCTGATAGAAAAAGTGCCTTAAAATTTCTAGACAGGTTTTGATTGCAGAAATCAAATATTTACAATGCGGATTCACATGATGACAAAGGACAGCTCTGTTCACTTGTGGATCATTGCCTGTATAGCAGCATGTAATGACACTTTCATGCTTCATAAAAACTAATTAAGTGCAGGTATCTAATCTACAGTAAAGTGAACAAGACACTACCGATGTTTAACTTTACAGTATGGCTCAGCTAGTAGCCTATGCTCAAAATATCATTCTCTCACCTCTTCCTGCACTGAAAATACACAGCAGGCAGACAATATTGACTCTTTAAATGTCCAAAAGAGCATCTGTTTTATCAATAAGTTTCCAATGAGTGACCGGCATGGAACTGTACCTTCCCTACGTGGATGCTGAAAGCCATTTCAAACCAGAATAGAAGACGTATGTGTCTTTCCTTTAGGTAAAGTAGTTGACTTCCAAAAAGAATACTCAAGTCCTTCATAACAATATTGCTCAATATTACTAGCTTTCACAGAATCACAGGGGTTGGAAGGGACCTTTAGAGATCATCTAGTCCAACCCCCCTGCCAGAGCAGGGTCACCTACTGCAGGTTGCACAGGATGGCGTCCAGGCGGGTTTTGAATGTCTCCAGAATCAGAGACTCCACCACCTCTCTGGGCAGCCTGTTCCAGTGCTCTGCCACCCTCAAAGTAAAGAAGTTCTCTACATTCCTTTACTGGAGAGAACTGTTACATAGCTGTTCTTTGCCTTTTAGCCATTCTCCATGTGTAATATCCCCAGGAAAGCAATTACACTCTTTGTTTAGCTTATTTATAGAATCATAGGATCATAGAATTTCACTCATTGTGAGACACTCATGATGCTCTCTACAAATAAATCATATCAGTCAGCTAGAAAAGCTTTTGATTTAGTGGCAAGTTTGTAAAATCCCATAGTGTGTATGTTAAATACAGTAGGAAACACGGGTGACCTATTTGGGAATAATCTCAGAAAGATAAATGTCAGTACATCTTTTCTATTTACAATGCAAGGAACATATTTGTCCAAGAAACACTGAATTTGTGAAGAGTTGGTAAATGCATACAATCAAACAAATCTCTTTGTAGCTTTTTCTAGCAACCACTCAATATAGGTTGCTGTACAACCACCAAAGAAACATCACAAAAGACAGAGTGAAGTAACTGACTTCTGAGATCCGTCTATAAGCTCATTTACGGGGTTATATGTGCACCCCCCTGTATTTCATGCATATGATCACCATTCAGCAAAGAGGTGTTTGGATTTTAGTAGGCTGTTCTACCAAAATGTTGGTTCATTAATGGCAAAACCGGCAACAAAACACAAAAACTTAAAAGACAAATGAGAAATTCTTAGGGAAAAAAATGTGTGAGTCCCGTAAATACATTTGAATACTACAGGCAGTTCTGGTCTTCACAATCTAAAAGACTGTAGCAGAAATACAAAATACGCAAAGTACGAGAAACATAATCAAAGGATCAAAACAATTTCTATATGAATAACAAGCTTCTGTTAGTGAGTTGAGGACTTTGAGCCTGAGAAAGATGAGCAAAATAGATTTAACGGTTGTATTAGATTATAGGTGGCTCAGAGAAGCAAATAATTACTGTCAACTAGGTAGCTGAAAAATTAGTTGGAGAGGAGTCACACCTTCATATCTTGTTCCACACATTACACTAAAAGTGAAATTAATTAAAGAAGTGACTAGGTATATTCATGTGTCTGCTAAACACCAAGAAGCAAGTGAGTTGCAAAATGCTGGAAGTTTTGAGAACATACAGGGGAATTACTACAATCTAATTGTCCTACTCTTTGCTTTAGGGCAATAGTCAAGACTGATTTAGGAGGCTGTGGGTCTAATTTGTTATGTCTGTTTTCACTAGCCAAATGGCACAAGCCTTTTTTCCATCTTGTTTCTAATGCTCTTTGAAAGAAGAGATTTGTTAGTTGAAAGCCAGTTTCCACACATCTCACTATCTGCTGCAGTAGCTACTTAAATTGCTGATATTTTGGTTTAAGTTTAAAAAAAAAAAAAAAAAAAAGACTATGCTTTTGCTCTGTTTTCCTCCTATTTTTATTTTGCCACTGACAACTTTTGTATTGGTTAGTCCCTGCGCGTTTTTTTAATACCAACTGTTCACCCAAAAACTTTAATATTTCTCCTGTCAGATATGACCTTGCTTCCCTAATCCTGTGCTCTATGTATATTAAAAGACATATGGTGGTGTTTCTGTGTTACAGTAGTTGTGGTATATTAAAGTTGTCATCAGTGTCAAAGTAATATTCTTGTAAAACCTTTCTGATAGCATTTATAGATAAAGACAATAAAAAAAATAATAATTTATGGAAATTATGCCAACTTTTACCTTCCAATTTGGGCAGAAATTATCTTGTAAATGCGTATATGAAAAAAATTCTAAAATACTTATTTTAAATCTTCACCTGTAGCAGACAAATGTACAGAAAGGAAGAAATGCAATGCTAGTTGTTAGCAACATTAATATACTTCTAGACTGTACAAGAGCAGTTGCTTAGGTGTTGCTGTATATTTTTTTCTACTAATTCGGAAGAGTCTGGGTGGGATATAGAAACATGGACTTACAGGTTTGCAACAGATTGCAGATCCACTTTGTTTAGAATTGTGTCAGAGACTAATACTAGATGTTCCAAAGTAAGACATAAATCCTATAATATATTTGATTTCTCTAAGATCCTAATAGTTGCTTCAGTGACTTTAAGGTAAAATTACTTTGCAAAACTTAGATGTGATAATCTATTGACATAATAACATGTGACAATACTGTTAATGTTTTACATTAGAATGCAAATTTGATTGAACTGGGAATATAATTGCTTTGGAGTATCTCTTGGAGTTGGAAATGAAAGTCTTAGAGAATGTTAACAGCAGCATTGTAGTTGATGTGAATGTGGAAAGGAATGTGAAAGTGTTGCCCTTTATCTTAATTTCTACATGGAAGATTCTGAAACTTTTTCTGCCGTGCCTGTAATTATTTCTTTGGCTGATTTTATTTCCTATTCTGCAGTAATCAGCTAAAGTAATTATTTAAATTGTGACAATTAATGTAGAATACTGTAGTATTCTTTTTCAGCTATATAATTGTGAAATCCTGAAAGCACAAAATGTTCCCTGCGATCAATGTGCTAGTCTTGTGTTCAGTGTTTTCCACAATCTATTGATACCCAAGAGAAATTCCGCTAGCAGAAAGTTGTGCCAGTTAATGTTTTGACTTTTTCCCCCCAAAAACCATTATTTGAATGTTAAAAATCATTTTCACTTCATTAAATTGGCTATGATTTCCATATTGTTCTACGAGACATATGTGCTGAATAGCGATGTCTGGTTTAGGTTTCTTTGTGTTGTTATCTGTAGCCTTATTTGTAAGTGTTTCATGATTTTGTCATCCCATATGTGTTTAAAAATATTGCTATTGTATTGCATTTAACTTTTGTGTCTGTGCATAAAATGAAAGTCAGGAAAAAAGCAGGGAATTCCCCTGGCTCTCTAACTGCATTTGAATTTAATTTGCTCCTTTCATCTCCTCTTTGTCTTCTCTATTTAAATTGCAAGCCTTTTGGAATGGATTCTCCTACATACTTTGTTTGTAATGTGCCTAACACCATTGTCAAATGACCCTTAGTCTTTTCAGTAATAAACAAGATTTATAATAACAGGAGCTTAAAGATAATCTGGAGACACAAAAGCCCTAATTATGCAAAGGGGGCTGGGCAGTTGGAAACCTCTTTCATTTTGGTTTGGGGTTTTTCTATTTTTAAAAACATTTAATTTCTGTGCAAAACAAGAGCAGCATTAGTTTCGGATATTAGTCTTCAATTGTATGTGAGTTTCTGGATTTGTTACTATGCAGTAAGAAAGATGAAGATGCACAAATATTAATCGTGAAGTTGTAATTGTTTCTCTAATATCTCAGTTCAGCTGAAAAGACATCCGAGACCCTGAATAAAGGTAAATACATATTGTGGGCTAGGTAAAGAAATTGAACTTTATATGCTTGGGACACAGATGGTGAGGAAGTCACTAAATAACCACTGGACTTTCAGTAACCTGTGCAAACCTAACCAACATTTGTGTCTTATGAAAAGCCTACCAACAAAAACCAGTGGTTTTGTTGTGTGGATGACAACAGTCTACGGAATTTTTGTCAAATCTACATCTTTTGTTGGCTTTCTACTGTATCTTACGTTTTATGTAACACAAACCAAGACAGCTTTAAGAAATAGATCTGCCTTGTCTATCTTCATAGATGGATGCCTTTAGCAGTGTTTAAATTCATCACTCATGCATTTTGGTGGGGGGTTTTTTGTATTGTTTTTTAAGGTCACATTTGAGTTTTACTGGTGTTAATTCTGAATTCATGAAACTAGTAATTTTCTACTGCTATTTCATAATACCCTATATTGCCTCTCTTTGCTTGAAATTTCGTATCTGATGTTCTTAATGTTCAGGTCAATTTTATTGATTCTTTGGGTCTATTCTTCCATTGCATTTTTACTAGGCACATACAGAGAGGGTAACTAATCTTAATATCTTGTGTTCACAACTCTGTTTAGCATGAAATCAGTAACTGACATATTAATTATAATAATCTGTTAAATATACTTTACCTACATGTTAATTATAGCAGACCATTCTCATTTATTTTTCTGGGTAGGCTATTAATTCAACCCAGATGGTACAGCTTTTTCAGACTGTAACACTCAGTGTTCACAGAATAAATCAGGTTGCCAAGATACAGGAGCAAAAATGTTATCACATCTGAATAGGTTTTAAAATGATATAACCATGAAAGAAACTTACCTTTTAATCAGGGAAGAAGCTTAGTTAGAGCAGGGTTAGTAACCCAGGCCTGCTTTGTGAGACAGGAAGCATTACTTGGAAGTACAGGAATTTCTATTGTGTTCCAGAATATCAAACATCTTGAGAAAAATACCTTTTTTCCTTGCCTAAATTAAGCAACCTAAAAGACACGATGTAAAATAGTTGTCTCATTTTACTTGAGAAAATATTGAGTACAGTTAAAAAACTTCACGCTTTTCAGCAGAAGTAGTTAGAATGCCATGTTTACTGTTTGCAATCCCTGTTTAAAGGAGAGGAATCTGCCCTAACTGTAAATAATATGTAAAAATTCTTCCTCCCTCACCTCTAATTAAAACAGATATTGATATCACTTACTTCCTTTTCCACCTTCCCCCCCATTAGTGTGCTCAATATGCAATTCTCTGCTGGCTATAAAGAGTAGGATTTTTATTTTGATGTGAAACACGTTTTAGGTGACACATTACTTCTTGAATACCTCATTTTTTAAATCGGTCTCCCCTCCTACACACGTTCACGCACGCCTCCACCACATTTACTTGCACAGTATCTTGTGATTTTGTTTTTTACTCTCATTGGACGTATTCTAGAGACATAGGCTGGATCATATTTGGGTATTTCAAAGCCTACTACTTCATCTAGATGAATGAATCAAGATAAACCTTTATAAAATAAGATTAATGTCACCTTTAGCTTCTTTTTTACCATGTAGAATAAAGTTTTCAAATAATGGATATGGAGTTTTCTGTTACAAAAACCTAGGTAACCTAGTTAGACAGAACATGCACTCTTTCTAAGTACAGAGAAACAGACTGTTCTCATTTTCTTACTCTGTTATCAGAAATAAATGTAATAATAATAATTTTAAGTGTATTATCTGCTCATAACCAGAAAGAAAATTATAAACTTGAGAAAAACTGAAACTTGCATATCAAAATCTCCTTGATATCTAGATGCATTTTCCAAAATACTCTGTTAGCATGGTGGAATAAAATAAAATATTTCTTCAGTCTTTTCAGAAATATTAACTGTAAAAGGTTATACTTTGGGGGGAATTTATGCAGGGCAATTAAATGCTAGCAATTATTGTTTGAACCTTTCTAGGTAGTACCAGTTTCATGGTCCAGTAGCACTTTTGGGACACATACTAATTCAACAGTCAAGAATAAAGTAAAAACAATACCTAAAGTACTGCTAATTCTTTGATAATTTCAAATAATCTAATTTGTGTATTTTGGAAGCAAAAATGGCTATGACTTGAGACACAGCTCTGTATGAATTATTCCTCTTTGCTACCATGGAAAAGGGATCAATAGTTGGTGTTTTATGTTCTCCAGCATGAACCCTTAGTCCAGACTCAATAATCAGCTATACCATATTGCTTTATTTGTATTTTTTTTCTAGTATTTTAAAGTATACATTTTAAACTCTAAATCGTAGTTACCAACCATAAAAGATGGGACTGTTTGCTAATTGCTGTTAAACATGCTGTTAATTGCTTTCCTCCTTGGGAGTCAAGGCTCTGGCAGTTCATCTCTTGGAATTAATCTGTTTCATTAAGGGCAGGTAAAAGAAGATACTTGAGTCCCAGTCTTAGGGATTTAAAGGAATAGAAAAAAAGATTCTTTTGTAGACCTGAGAGAATTGTAAGAGTAATTTTCAAGATCTTTTTACCTCTCTGGCTGTCTGGACAAAATGGGGTGAAATTATCAAAACATAATATTCACTGAGTACAATTTGGTCCCCCAGCCCCTGTATTTAAGCCACTGAAAGAAACAATTGAAAAGTTTCCGAAGTGCCAGATTTGTAGAGCTACCAAAGGCACGCTATTAACCCACAGCAGTAATTAACATAATATACAGTCCTCTTGATACTGCCATTAAGCTTATTGGGCCAAATTCTACTTCTTCCTATACAACAGCTGTGGGAAAGACCTATGGGCTGAAATTAGCCCACTGAGTACAGTGCTAGCCCTCGATTTGAAAGGAATGTGCCTGAAAAGAGAATAAAAAAAACAACAACAAAGCCAAAGTATAACCTAAAACATATGAATTACACCTCAGAAATGTTTCTAAACTAACTATCAGTAAGAACTGCAAAAACACTACATGGTTACGAGTAGCTTTTAGCTAAGGAACGTAAAATCTTAAATGGCACAGATAACGTCAGTCTGAATTACCGTTTTCAGAATGACACAGATGTTAGGATAAGGAAGCATAAATGGAAATTAAAGAGAAACAAATTCAGAACAGATGTCAGGAAGCATTTTTTTCATGCCGAGAATCACAAACGTGTGGAATGGCCTACCAGGCAAGATTGTTAAGGCAAAAGCACAGGGGACATACAAGAAGTGATCAGATGGCATCATAGGGGAATTGAGTAGTAAAAAAGGAAATGAGCATGCATAAGGCAAATGGTTTTAATTTAATCCCAAACAATGTCCATGTTCTTACATTATTAATGCTTGCATATTTACCTTGGATAAACACATAGAATTCTTACATTAAAAAATGCACAAAATAGCCTCTTTCTGATAACCAAATCAAGACAAATTTGTCATCCTTCAGTAGTGTCTTTAAAAATTGCTTATATAACAAAAAAATTTTTTGGGTACAAATTCTCTCTGTATTCCATATTGGTCATCTGTAAATGTTAGCCCTGAGGTCATAGGGGAACTTATGAATAACTTTAGAATATATTTCTCTGGAATGGCATCTTGTCGATGTTGTCACTTGTCTTTTTAGGATACTTGCTCTCCTGAGCTAGAAGCTGTACTTCATCTTATCTTTCGGGAAGAAGCAGATGTGCAATGCTCAAAGCCCAAGTCCCACAACACTTACTCATGTAACTTTGTGTTTCACCTGCTCTGTTAATTTCAGTGGGGCTCTTCGTGTGCGTATGTCGTGGTTACACATTCAGTTGTTTGCAGGATAGGGTTCAAACGCTTTGTGTGACTCTAGTAGGGCAAGCAGGTATCCCTCAAAATAAGGAATCGTGGTTTCTGCTATAGACTTTATATTTCAGTGTAGTGAACTTTGAGCCTCAAATGTGGAAAGATACAGAAACTAGAGATCCCAAAAGCCAAACTGGGCTTCTGAATGTGGAACTCAATGTTTTGCATCATCGCTCTTTGCTGGGTTGAGTCCAATGGCAAATAAAGGAAAGATGAAAATAGTAAGTGGCTCTGAGCTATGTTTATGGACCCCTTTTGTTACCTCACTAAGCACTGAAAGTAGCTCTGGAAGTTCCTGTAATCGCATTGTTTGCAGCTTACAACATAAGCAGAATAAGCAAAACACTTATTTTTATTATTACTCTGTCCATTTCTCTTCTGCTTCCCTGATGTTCTCACTGTCTTTCTCCTCTCACTTACCATATAGCTGCTGTACCAGGAGAATTCTTGAGGAGAGGGCTAGAGGACACTAATAGGACTACTGGGCATCTCTAGGAGCTTGGAACTAAAAACCTATCAGGATTTGTTCCTTTCATGCTAAATGCAAACTTGGCTTAGAATTTTGTTTCTTGGATATAGAAGTTTGGCTCATATGCATAATAATATCATTAAAATTCAGTGTAAACATGTGGTGATTTTTTCCTCTCAACAATGTTACTACAATAGGCTAAATAGACCAAACCCGAATCTAGTAAATGATGATGAAAATATAAAGGGTGGTATTTTGCAGATTTCAGAGAACCACATCCTCACTGTGTAAATTGTCCCAGCACTATTGAAAACAACGGCAATTGAAGTAAATAACGTTCTGTTGCTTTCCTACTAGCTAGGTGGTGTTTTACTGTCTGTGGTAACGATATTGTTTGTGTTATCATGATTTTAATTTTGCAGACATAGAAATGTAATGGAATCCACCTGGTGGATAATTTAGTTTATGCCTTCCACTTTATCTTAGCTTCTAGTCTCATAAGTCCCTGACTTGTAAAGTAAATTAATCAATTCATCATCAATTTTATGTACCACTTCCCTTTAAGCTGTTCTTAGATAATATTTGATCAGTAGATATTTAAAACATGTTTAAACAAATCTTCACCTTGTCATTTAGGTGTAGGCACAGAAAACTAAACAATACAGTGTTAACTTATCTGTCGTAGGCTGAAGATACTGTCTAGGCTTATCTTTTTTTAACATTCTTTTTGACACAAAACCAGTTCACTAAGTCACATACTGAGAAATTCAATAGCAGAATGGGCTTAGTGATTTACTAAAATAATACGTAAACCTCATAGTCATATACTGTGTATAGATTAGGAACTCCATAGAAAAAGGAAGAGAGCTGCAAGAAAATAAAGTGATAGAGCTGAGAGTTACTATTGAAGGTTCTGGGGTTTTAATCATAACCTCATGTTGATATTCCTATTTCTATTGTGCTTGGCAGCAAGGTGCTGTTTTAAAATTGTATTTCTATTTCATTGTCAGTCTCTGAAGCTGAATTACAATGATCCATAGCAACATTTTCTTAATTATGTTACTATCAGTTAATTAACACTTGTATAATGCATACCGGGCATAGATGAGAAAGCAAATGAAGACATGTCCCGTGTCAAGGAGAGTAGGCTGGGATTTTACAAATGAAGAGGTCTAATGGAGTTCAGCATCAGTTCCCTTTGACTTTCAATGAGAACTCGATACCTGCTTTCTCTAGCATGCTTTGGAAGCCCTAGCTGTAGAGTGGATGGGCCAATTCTGCAGCACTTCTCAGAGTACTGAATATAGCATGTTAGTGTCCCTGCATCCAAAGCCTGCACTGCACAAGTTTGGTAGTGATTTTACAAAACTGAACCATGAGACTAGATACATCGGAAAGGAGATAAACGTATTAACAGTGTTGAACGCAAATATCAACATACACCGAATTCTTTGATGTGTTTTGTTGTATCATTAGGTGCAACAAACTTTTATGCAAGATCTTTATGAAGTCTTACCCAAGAATTTCTGTTAATCAATTGTTGCAAAAAAAAAATCCCAAACCAACCCCAAACCCTTACCCCTCACTGATTCTTTATTTCCTTTCTACAGGTAAGACTCAAAGTGGCAACATTAAAATCTGTAAGATAACACCTTTTTCAAGGTGGAAGAAGTCTGTTATTGTTGAGACAATAGGAACAATGGGATAAACTTCTCTGAGCCAAAGACACATCCCAAAATGGTTTTGAAGTACAAAGACACATCCCACGATGATTTGAGAAAACAGTATGTGTTATATACACCTATTCAATAATGTCTAGCTGGCATGTTAGAGGCAACCGCACTTTTATTTGTTTGAAAGTACCCTCAATTTTAAACTACTTCTGTCTATTTCCTTGATTTTGAACACAAAAGAATACATTCTTATATGAGTAGCAAGATATTTTAAATAATGGAATATAATTCCATCAGCACTGCGTTCTCCTATTATTTATTACTGTACTAAATTATCTACAACTGAAGACATCCAGTTTATAATGAGATATCTGATGATTTATTTTTGCAAAAAATATTAGCTTTATTATTTATTAATTCTAGCAGTATTCCTCCGTGTATACTCCATAAATATTAACATATCTGATGTCTTGTAAAGATATGCTGAAAATAGCATTATGCCTGATGTATGGGGAACATTTGACATCTCATTTTTATGTAGTTGATCTTCTATAGCTTATAGTACCAAGAAACTCAATTAATTAAGAACTTGTGTCAAACAAAAATAAAAATACTGCTAGTGTAAGGATATTTGGAGACTTGCATTTGGACTAAAACCACTGTTTAGCCATCAACATTATCACAGAGGTAGTAAAGAGGAAGAGTGGATTTTTTCATTTGTGGAAGACAATGAATTACAAAATTCCTTTTAAATTACTGTATTGCTCAACAAATACCCATATAAAAATATTGAGAGCTATGTGAGGATATTGTGATATGTCCTCACAGATCTCAAGTTGTTCTTTTAAAAATAATGTTTATGCTGGATATTATTTTAAGTAATATCAAAACAGTACCGCTATCTACACTTACTTTTAAAAATAAGCTGGATACCCCATCATGATGCTATATGAATGCAGCTGTTGTCTGTAACCCACAAAGACCATCTGGAATTTGAAGATTATTGTTCAAGGCTAGTTTATCTCAAAACCCCAAATCCTTTACATGTGTGCTGACATAGTCTTTTGTAGAGTCTGACGTAGATAGATTTCCTTTAAGCTTGTTGTATATTTGGTCTTATTAAGAACATGACAATCACTTTTGTTTTGATATATATGATTGAATACAGTACTGTCTTTGTAAGCATTTTAAGGATACATTTACATGTTGTTTCATTGTCATTTCTCCCAGGTTTTCTCTTCAGATGGAAGAATTCATTTATCACACAAACATTTGTAAATACACCGTATTAACACAGAGATCATGAAGGCTTGGAAGAACTTGATGTTTATCTATGTTTCCCCAATTATAGGTAAGCTTGAAACACTCGAAGGGGCATTGTAGTGATTTGATAAATGCAAATTTAACATAGAATTAAACATGATGTAAATAATTTATATTATAAGTCAATCTTTGCTTTGCATCTTTGAACAAAAAGCTTGTTTTTCTAGACAGCTTGATAGAGGTAAGCCAGCTAAATGTTCATATTGTCTGGGGAGGAGAAGGCAGAGTTCCTAGTTACAACTGGTTGACTGTGTGCAGGTGAAAAGACCCAGCTGATAGCGTGATAGCAAGAGAACAGTAGGGAAAAGGAGTAACCTCATGGCTGTAACTAAAGCACATTATGTCATATATTCTGTAAGGCATTTCATTTCTTTATTCAGTTTTCTAGGAAACATAAAGGGACCAGTAGTACTTTGGTGAGCTCTGCTTTTTTTTTTTTAATACAAAATATAGTAGTTCCAGATGTGTCTGAAGCCAGTGTGAAATTGGTGGATTCAAGAAGACTTACTTGAAAACCTTAGAAGTGAACAGAATGAGCAAGTCTAAGGCACTTACATTGCATTTGTAAAGATTTATGCCAGTATGTTTGGTTTTGATTGTGGCTTCTCTTATCATATCTCTTTTGTTTTCATTAGAGAACAGGCTGTGACTTTGGCTTCTAGCCAGTATCTTTTGGCAGGACTGATATGGTAGAGATGGTACGGCCGTCACACACATCTTCATGTATACAGCGCAGGAGGGGACTCTGACATTCATATGCCGTATTGGAAAAATTGTGCTGAGTTTGCTTGCTACAATTGACATTAGCTCAACAAAGCTGAATGTATTCTTTGCAATTCAACATGCTGTGATATCAGGATCCTCTGTTTCTATAGCAATATTGTTACCTGTAGGTAATTACATTAAAAAATTATTATTGTTTTTTGTGACATAATACGAGGGAGGCATTTAGCAGTTTCTTAAAATTGTGGAATTACAAATAGTTTAGATTTGCTATGTATTTATTAGTACAAAAGGGAAAAGAATCCAAGCAGCATACACACATAGAGTGTACACAAGCATATATTTATATATAGTTCATACAAAATACTAAATTAGGTAACTGCTGCATACTTTAGATGATGTTGTAAAGCATGAAGCTCAAGTTGTGACACTGTAATCACTGAAAGAGTGCTGTGCAACCTTGTGATGCGCTGGCTGGAATGGAACAGCTGATTACTAGTGTGAGGCAGAATCCATACATTAAAATCAAGCAAAGAAACCTGTGTGTTTCCTAGGCATTTTTGAGATGCCCATCGGTACTGCACGTGTGTCTGGAATTCTAAATAATTTTCTGGATGCATTTATTCCATATCCTTGGTATAAAATACCTACAAGTAAATTCTAGGGCTCTCCAAAGGCTTGTATGTATTTGCTACTGTTCATGTATTTCTGAAATCTATTCTCAGTCATTTGACAAAGACTCAGTGTCAAATAATTGCCAGTTCACTAGCATTCCAGACTGTCACCTTCATTTTACTTCTTTCTTGTGAGGAAAAGTGTTCTTGCAGGTTTTTTTTTTCTGGAGGCAGCAGACTACAAAATCTTTTTCCTGCCAAACACTAATTTTTTCAAGGCCTGTGGATAGGGTTAAGGCCACTGTTGCAGAGACTCAAAGCTAACCCGAAGCAGGGAGTGTGGCACTTCATTTTGTGAAGTAAAATTAAAAATTGAAAGCTACTTTGACCATGATGCAGCTCCCCATTGACATTTTTATTTGCTAGCAGAACTCCATTTCAGTGCAGCTGACGTCAGCCTGAAGACCTTGATCCAAAACTCCTTAGTCCTATAGTTTTTATTTCTATAAGTTCGTGATTTTGAGTCAAGTCAGAATTTTCTGTAGATGCTATGTCCAGTAGACATATGTTACCTCAGGAAAAATAACCAAGTGGCAAAACTGTTTTGTATAACAGTTTGGCACAAAAGATAGAAGAAAGCAGGGCAAAGATGAATTGCATTGAAGAGATGTGCTTTTCCCCAGACCAGAATAAAGAAAGGATTGGTATAGACCATTTTAAAACTAAGAATGCTATGACAAAGCATAATATGGAACTGGAAGTATACTATATATTATAGTAATGAGAATAGAACAATTCTGGTATGTGACATAACTGATACATCTGTATGTATATGTTTTGTATCTTTTCTGAGATCTCTTTTTTTATAGTAATTTTGTAAAGTCTTTGTCAAATATTGTGACCTTGATTCATTATTCCTTGATTCTTGCATTGCATGCTGTTAGAACAATGTAGAAATTGAATGATACAGTGTTGGATCAGACTCTGTTGAGGTTTTGCACAGGTACCCTTTATCTGTGCTTTCTCTGATCTGAAGGTTAAACTTGATGTGTGGTTTTAAGGCTGACAAACAGGAAATGTACCAACAGAATGGTATTAATATATGAAATGCATGAGTGACTTTAGAATGGATTTTGCTTGCTCTTCAAGTGCTGTTACAGCCTTGCAATGGTGTCTGTTTTTTTTTTTTTTTTCTGGGCCTCGGAGAGAATTGTGGCAGGAAATGTAAGTACAATTTAAATATCCAGTAGATATTTGTTAACTATAAAACTGTTGAGCACAAAATAAGCTTGATTGATATGCATCTATCTAGCCTTTTTAAGAATTGTATATCAAAGGATAAAACATTTTGTACAAAGTAAGAGGCTGTAGCTGTATCAATATCACTATAATTACACTTCTAATCTTTCTTCTGAGTATCTTGACTTTCCTTGGTGGCTGGCATCAAACTTTTAAAAAAGAGATTATTAATATCCACATTTGAGTTTGTGAGAACTTTCACCTGAACTTCTACATGTGTTATCTGATAGAAGAAATAGTCTGAAAAAAGAGTGTTAGCTCTTTTCATATTTGAAATAGAAGAGTAAAATGGGATACAAAAAAATAGCAATATATTTTGTGATCCCTTACAATACAAATTAGAACAGACTTACTGGGTTCTATTTGGCAGGAAATGGTAACATTACGCAAGAAGGCAGATATCATGTCTAAATATGGGCAGGGATAAATCTAGCCAAAAAACCAGTCATGGATGCAGATGTCCCTGCTGAAGTTTTTGCACCTGGGCCATTTGGTTTCCAAACTGACCTCATGACTGGCCACAATGGCTGCCTTCTCTTCAAGAGCCAAAAGAGGAAGAGGCTTAAGTGGGTCCATATGGCACACAACAATTGACAGCAAAGATGCATTGCCAACTTGGTATTGCAACTACAGTTTGTGTTTCAATGTGCTGTGGAATTGGTTCACTATTCACAGAAGAGCAAGTACTGCCAGGAGCAGCTTAATCTATGAATTTATCTAATTATGTCCTAAAAGCACTGGAGAACTGCAGTATAATTTCAGATGTTGTGAGATGAAGCCAAAGTCAATTTAACCTGAACTGTGCAAATTCCAATTTGCATCCAGAATCAAGAAGTTGAGCTTCACTTATCTTTAGTGGCAAAAATGTTGTACTGTACTGTATCATGTGGGTAGGAAGCAGAATATACCATCAGTTGACTTCCAGGAGTTAAAGAAAGGTGATAAAAAATTACAAATAAGCTATTGGACATGATTATCTGTGACCTTGAACAACTTTTTGTTGTTTTTCCTTCCCACGCTGGACTTCATAATAGAATTTATTTTAAAGCAACGATACATAACTGAAAAGAGTAAGAGACCTGTGATATAATTGCCATGAAGCTAGAAAATCAAATGATATTACTGTAAAATTCTTGTAATAGCCTAGGCAATAACTTGGCTGTGTTTGAGTGCTACAGCTCTCTTCGTTCACTAGTTGTTCATTAAGCAGTTTTATTGGTTATTTTTCCCTTTTATCGTCTGTTGATAGAGGGTACTTAACTATTTATGAGTCTATCTGAGGGTGAAGTTTCCTATTTCCTGGCTGGAATTCTAAGTGAGAGGAACATAATGGTACTGGGTAGTGTGATACCTGTGTGTATTTTTTCCATTGTGATATCTGGAAAAAGATTTATGTACATGAGTCATTCTTTCCACCCGAAGACAGCCACATAGTTTGAGTAGGACATTGCCTTGTGACTGTGGTACTTGTTGACTAATGGTAGATATGAACCAAACACATACTTGCATTTGATAACCCAAGTAGACACCTGTCCCTAAGGTTATACTTAAATCAAATCTTTTTACGAGAAAAAAATAAAGATTAAAAATTGAGAAATTTCTTGAGTTGATATATCTCTGGACATACTGGTTCTACTTAGAAATGCTTTGGTAGGATCTGAAGTATTAGTGGAACATACAATATTGTATGATATTGAGTCACTAAAAATACATAGCAGATGATCTGAAGATAGTCTTCCATCAGGTTTTATTGGGCTCAGAGTTGAGCCTAAAACAACGGCAGTAATTAAAAAATTTCTAATTGTTTTAGATGACTAAGTAGTATTCATTCAGTGATTTTTTTTTTTCCTAATGTAGGAAACTATTCCCACCCTATTTTTGCGGAGGATGTGTCACTGCTACTTAGTTTGTGTAGCTCCTCTTTTTTTTTTTTTTTTTTTAACCTACCTGTTACTGCCATAAGCTCACGTTCAAATTTGTCATGTTGTCCCAAAGATTTTTTTAGCATTCACCCTTTTCATCTTTACACAGAAAGATGTTACTTCCAAAGATCTACACTTCCAAACCATAAGCCCACATAGCCTTGCATGGTCAACCTTTTACAGGGCTGCTGTGAAGAACAGATTTTTCAATAGTCATATCACAAAGCCCATGCAGTTATGCAGATGACATACTTACCAGGAATGGAAAACCTAGACTCACAGGGTTTTTACAAGTTCAATAACATTCATCCTGCCATCAGATTCTCTCTGAAATGCTTCTATACCTACAGTGCTCTCCTAAGCGCTGTGTAAAATCTTTAAAATTAAATTAAAAAAAAAATCCAATAGCCTACAAGCTACAGTACATAGAAGCAGTCTCTGTAAAAACAGCAGTCAATCCAAACTCACCAAATGGTTTTTAATATACAACCAAGTCATCAGACATCACTGCATGTGCCGCAAGCAGAGTGCTTATACCTATCTTATTAATATTAATACTTCTATTCTAAAAGGCTATTCTCCTAGGAAGACAAAATCTATTTTTGAAAGGCCAACTAAATTCCTATAAGGAATTGCTTTAATCCGGGAAGAAACTCTACTGATTACATCTCATTGTAACATATAGTTTAGGAACCCACATGGAAAAATCATTAAACAATTAATGATTTTTATCTTGATAAAATTTATATTATACAAAAATGTATATTAATAAGACTTGACCTTGAAAGAAACTTCCCATAATATTCTCATCTAGCCTTTAACCAGCACCCTCTTGTTCAAGTCACAATGAGACATAAATTCCCTGCAGTCTAAAATTTACCGAGTGGTTCTAAAACCAGAGCTGAACAAAATCATCAAGATGGTTGCCGCATTCCACTGTGCCCACAGTAAGTAGCCTCTGCCAGCACAAAACCATGAAAATCCCTAAAACATTATATACTTTTTCCATTGTGTAAAACTCCCCAGTGACATTAAACAATCAAATGATCTAACACAGCTAATCAGATGTAGATAGAAGTGTGGAATATCCGCTTACTTGCTGGAAAAATTCCTTACAAACTAGTCACTTCTCTGAGCTTTTTCAGGTATTCACTGAACAAAATACTTCCTAAAGATGATACTGAAAAGGAAAGCTCTTAATTTGAGTTAATAACAAAACCCAGAAACTCAGAAATACTGGTTTAATAACTAGTCTCATCATGTTTCACACATGGTAAACATTACTTTTCTTCCTTTTTACTCTTGAGAAAGCCACTTTATAACCTGTCCTTTCCTGCAACCGCCTGTCCAGATAATACTCTCTGCGCCACAAGTACCTTCTGTATTTTTCTGTCTGTGATTTATTTATTTATTTATTTTAACCAATAAGTATCTAATTAAACCCTAAGCATTTGCTCTTCTATAAAACTAAAATACCTTCTTCCCTCTGGCCTCTAGCACGATTGGAAACTGGAAAGATTGTCCTTTTCTGTCCTCAGTTGCAGCGCTGGGAACAGATGATGTTGCCGTAACTCATCCAGAGTCCTCTTACCTGACATGGGAACACCAAGTTGAAAAGTAGATTTAGACTGTAGAAAGGGAATTAATGCCTAAAACTGAATGCTTTGTGCTCAGGGGTAATGAGAGTGTATCCCTTCAACACAATCCATTCAGCAGTGCACAACCAGCGTAGAAAGACAAGAGCACGATTCTGTAGTATTGATTCACCAGCTAAAAAAGAGAAGAGATGCCAAGTGTGGGCTACAGGAATTTGACCTTCTGTTAGATTCCACTGAGGAGTATGTCGTATTTCCGTCTCCTCTGAAGAACAGATAGAAGAAAGTCATTCGACCTTGACAGCAAGCTTTCTTATCATTTGCCCTCCAGCAACCTACAGGAGAGGCCCCATCATCATGTAGGTGAAAAGAGAAATTATAACGAACAACATGGGATCCACAACTGAATTTCACAAAAATATGTTGATCTTCAGAGAACTACTCATATTTTCAATAAGCATAGGAAGGTTGTATAGTCTTGTCTTCATTGGTTTGTGACCTTGCAGGGAAGGGTTTTCTCTCTTTTTGTAGCTTAAGCACAATGGGACATGGACAATGTTTCTTTTGTCTGCCATGGAGGAGGAGTGTGGGTTTATCCATTTGTAAGCAGTGTAGGGAGGGCCTGAGTGCTTTCTCTTCTTATGAGTACTAGGCGAAGGTGGTTTATTCAGCTAGCCTTGCTACCACAAGAATGTCATAAGCTCAAGTACAGGATGGCTCTTTTATGATCATCACTAGAGTGAGTACAGTGGCCCTGGAAAATGTTTTCTTGAAATTCTATATTATAATACTTGCCACACCTACTGCAATACTTCCTTAATATACAATAGGTCTTAAAAGTCACTTTCTGGTTTTATATATCATTGAAGACTTTTATATGCAAAATTTGAATGTCACTTGTATATGAAGTTCATATAGCTATACCTTTCCTTTATAAGATTTTGATTATTGCAGTCTTTCAGATGACCCTTGTATATTGCTTATGAATTCAACATCTGACTTAGTCTTTTTGTGATCCTTTAGGACAGGGCATTAACCTTATTGAAAACAAACCCAATAGTTTTATATTATATGCTGCTGTTAGTTTAAGGCCCTTGAGCAAGCAAGAAAGGAATATCTCAACAATACTCACTGTTTGCTGTATTATTTTAAGACCTGTAAATATATGTAACAAAACTGGATATACTGGGTTAAATTACAAGCTATTGGGTGGGAAACTTTATCTTTCCTGTCCTGTAATTGCCATGATTCAGCTGTGAGGACTTCATAGCTTAGCAGAAAAATGCATCTTTCCAATTGGCTCCACATAGTTTTATGCAGCTCCAGTAGCTAATTTGCTTATATATCTGAAGTTTGTCTGTCTTGTATTGCTGAAACAAGCCCGAGACTCCTAAAACATGTCAGGCTGTACCTCTGTGTACATGTAGATTGTACCTTTGTTATACAACTTCAAGAGTTAAAAAAAATTTTCCAGTCTACCAGCTAATTGTCATGCATTTGTTATATGAAGTAGAATTGGATGTTGAAGAAAGGTAGTTACAGCAGAAAGGGAAACTTAAGTGTTAAGAAAATATTTACTTACATTTATTTATTAGAGGAAGGAGATGGCGTTTAGAAGTCATGGATTACAGCTTTCCTGTGGTAACTTTTCTCTCATCTTACAATGTCAAATATAAGGTTATTTTATGAAATTTTCTTTAGTAACTTCAAAATATCAATTTGCCAGAACTTATTAACCTTGAAATATGTCTAGTGTAGTAAAGTGTATAGACTACCATAATGCTATGAAAATTCTCATTGTGGTTAAAAAAAAGCACCAATATGAAATGATCTCTTCGTTTTAAATTTGCTCAAATGACGGATCAGTGTCAATAAGTGAGCATCGTTTATCGGATACCTGGGGGCGTGTAAGCTTAAAGGAAATGCAGACACACTGTAGTAATAGTATTTTTAGTATTGCTAAACACAGCAATTGTTGATGCTCATTTAAAAAAACTCGCTAGTGGCCTGCCTGGGCTTCTGACCACTTATCACTTGTGACAGTGACCTGCTGAGCAGTTAAAGGAGGCCTGAGGAGACTTTGTGTGGGATTCCATGTACTTTGTACAGGCTTTCCATTCCCCTGCGTTACCCTGCTGTTTGAATGGGCCTGGTGTAGCGTGCTGAACAGAGCACAGGTAGAAGCATAGTAGGTGCTCGCCAAGTACACTGAGCAAATTAAGACTCTCAGTGGGCTTGGGAGAGCTGTCCCCCAGAGGATTGTAACCAAACTCAAGTGTGAGATAAGGTTAAAACAAAGGGAGGTCTGTCAAAATTTTAGGTGGATCGGAAATGCTCTGTGGCACTTCAGGTGTTGAAACGGCAGTTTTAGGACAACTTTGTACTCCAGCACCTTAGCAGGATTCTTTATTTTGGAAGTACCTGTTGGTTGTCTGTGCTTAGAGATAGATTGTCTGTTTATAAATTGGGAAAATGATAGTACATCTTTGTTTCACAGCAGCGAGGGTTATGTAGGTGATGATTAAATAGAAACATCAGTTAGAGATTGTAAAGGCAAGTCTTTACCATAAGAGCCATAAGCTAACCCACGGGAAGAAAGAACTGGAATGCATGAGGGAAGTTAAGGTCTGAGTCGTACAGGACTGGTTCAGATGCTAAGCAGCTGTGCAAATACCATGGAAAACTGTACAGTCATAGAAGATACAATTAAATGTGCTAATTGTTCTTAATGTACAGAACTCCATACCAAAGTCTAACCATACTTATTTATAGTTCAGAAGTTTCAATAGCTTTCTGTGCCTTTTATTCTTTCTGTTGACAGTAGTGAGGCCGTGAACGTTATAAAATATTTTGATAATACATTTCTTTAACATGATTTTAAAAAAATAAATTAAACAGTCTCACAGCATGGTCTGTAAAGCTACTGTAGTCTCAGTTCAACTATTTCTGCCACCAGTTTATGAGCTTTGTCCATTGTTACTGTGGTAGTACCATACTGACCTTTCCTCGGCCCATCTGGTACGCTTTTCAAATGAATGTTGCTGCTAACAATGCCCTGGTTCAAGCTGATCCTGGAGTGCAATTTAGTCATTGTTCACCAGTGATTAATCAAGAAGAGATTTCATAATGAAGTCAGCATTAAAATGTATGGGCATGTGGCAAATCAGATTGAATGGCAATATCTCAGAATATATAGCATCATATTGTTAGGTTTCTTTTGTGGTTTTCACTCTCTTGGGGACCTGAGTATAGACTGTGATATGCCGAGAGCACTGTTTATTTTACATTTTAAATGATTAGTGGAAGATTAAACTTTCATGCTAACTGAAAAATATAATGAAAATGCTAAATTCTGGGCTCCCTATCTAAATATTATTAGCTTCTAAATGATGTATTTGGTTCTTTTGTTCTTGCTGACTCACAGTCCATAACCTTTCTTTTGTTAACGCATTTCAATCCCCTGTTCAGTATCCCTAGACAAAAAGGTATTGTGATGTAGTAGTGGAGGGAAGAAGAAATAGCCTAAAAAGAGAAAATAATGGAGAAGAACTATTTTTAGATGTTTTCATTAAATATAAACACAATTAAGAATAGTCACTAGCCGATGAGGAGATGAATTATATTAAAAATGGCTGTAATTTTTGAATGTCAGAAGGGAAGTTCTAGCTAAAACTAGTTTACACCAGGTAAAAGCATGCCTGTACACATGTGCACTGTAGCTTGTACCTGATGCTGTCCTGCACCAAGGACCCAGGTCAAGCCCACTTACCATCAATTGCCAGATAAACCTGTAAATTCCAGGATGAAGGAAACAAACTAAACTTGCGGATAGGTGGATATGTGCATCCTTGCCTTCTTCCATTCCAAATGATATGTGCATCCTTGCCTTCTTCCATTCCAAATGTTAAAGGCTCTCTCAGGCTGGTCTCATGAAAAATTTTGTAACAGGACTATAGCTCAAGCAAATGGTGATGCAGTTTCCAAAGTAATAGGATACCTGATAAACAACAGCAGCTGGCATTTCTAAGAGAATACCTATTTTTAACCTCCACAAAGCAAATGTCTTGTGGTCATGTATATCTGATAATTCAGGCAAAGGATTCATAGAGACATTGCAATCTGAATCTAAGTTAACAATATATCTTATTCCAAGAAATATTTTTCATGAAGTCCTTCATGAAAGACTTGTTTGTTGGGTATGAGATCCCCATCTTCTTTAATATGCAGCAAAATCCAGCATGTTTTATTCAACGAGTCAGATCAGTGAGTGTATTCAGACTGTATATTTGTACATTATGTACAGATAAAACACATACAATGCCAAGAAACTGGCAAAGAAATTTCCAGTTGAATTTTTTTGTTTGGGTTTATAAAAATAACTGTGGTGCATCAATTACTCCCTATTGCCATGGATACAAGTGATACTTTATTATATAACTGTACAGCTGTGCTCAGTTCTAATATGAAAACCAGACTTTTTTCATCTTTCTATTTCATAGTTACTGAACTGAGATAATAACATCTCCTTTTACTTACGAATGTATTCAATTTCTTTACCATTCTCTAAAGTATTATTGATTAGAATTTCATTAAGGCATTTATAATAAAGTCTATAGTAAATGCTTCTGTTCCACTACAAGGATGCTATGGATGAAGGTCATTCTATTATATATTACACATGCAACAATGAGATATACCAGAAGAGTGCGTTAAGGTTAAAAAATCAATATTCAAAAGTTACAGAATATCCAAATTCAGGCTGTGTTGTTCATATGTGTTACGATGCAGCCTTCAATCAGATAAGTATATTTCCTATATCTTCTCTACTTTGGACTGTTCTAACAAACAATAATTCTGACCAAAAAAAAAGTTATAACTCTGATAAATTCTGACAAAATATAATTCTGATAGGCTTCTCCATAGAATTTATTACTGTAGCATGGAAATCTTTATGCACATGATTAAATGTTTCCTCACATCAGCCCTGGATAGTAATATTCCCGTTTTACAGCTAAGGATCACAAACTTGGAGAGATCATTTTTGCAAGATTGATACTTTTGTGGATTGTAAAATTAGAGCCCTCCGTGACCTGATTTTTCCTAGTACTTGACCTTGTACAGTATTCGAATTGTTCAGAGCATTGCTCTTGCAGACCTGGCTCAGAGAGTGAGCTCGGGCTGGGAATTGAGCCTCTGACATCGAGGAGCATGCAGTTGGCAACATCCTCTGGGAAATTTGGTTTGGAAAACCCTTGCTATTTAGGTAGCAACATACAGGCCTCTTCGGCAGAAGCATGACAGCATCGTTCTTACTGGGTTACCTCCCTAACTCTTGCACCCTCACTACCATTCCATCTTAGTCCCCATGATTATCAAAATCCTCATGTTTTTAATATGTGTCTGTTAAAACTTTCATACCTGATCTATATGTCTCACCTGTGTGACAGATTTCAGCTGTGGTAGAGTACGTATTGGCTGTTGTCTCTTGGCTATGTTAGCTGTAAAATTCTGGTGGTACTGGCAGAATTAGACTACTAAAGTAAATGATATTTTATATTGTACAGGTATTTTTGCATTACTTCTAGAAAAGTAGAAATAAGTAGAAATACTTTCGATGCTTTTTTTGTGTTACAGATAGAAAAGTGCTTTTTCATTTGTATAGGACATTCAGTAATAGTGCAAAGTAATAACACTGGTGAGAATGCAGAGATCCTCATGTATGCAAGCAATAAAGTTTAGGCTTATGGTTGATGTGGCAGAGAGGAGAAAAAGTCTGGGGAGTAAGGCCAAAATGGCAGACAGAACTTATGGAGCTATGCCTGACTATAGTTTGGGGAAAAGTACCGACACAAAAGGACTTTCACATACTTACTACCGACATCATTAGTCTCAGGTTTGACAAGTTTTTCTATATGCTGTCTTTTACATAATTAGCATTACAGGTGGAGGGGGAAAAGATATTTTTCTAATTACACAGAAAGGTAATTTTCTAATAGTAGAAAAGGCAAAAACCTCAGTCTTAATGGTCACGTGCTGCTCCTGTGCCAAAAAGTAAGTGCTCCAACATGTTATGATGAATTTAAAAATTCCATCATCTTCTCTATTTTAGGAAAATCGGAGAAACATACTATCAGTACTAGTTAAGGTGATGGGCTGGAAGTAAGTCTATATTTCCTTATTTTAGATTGCATAAGAACAGATCACAGAAACCCATACAAATATGCAAATATGTGCAGCCATTAATACCTGTAGATAAATGTACTGTTAAATTGATTACCTCAGTATGGCTATAAGCCAGCTCTTTACAAATACAGAGATATGTAATAAATTTTGTCAGTTTGAATGGTTTATTGCCTTATGCAGGCACCTCCTCCTTTTCTTGGGCAACACTGCCACAAATGACATAATCAAAGAAATGAAACTATTGAGACCTGTTTTAATAACTCTACTTAGGCTTCTTCCCAAGCACTAGAGATTCCGTGGAAAGAGTGATATCTGTATATGCATACACATGTATATATTCACACACAAACACACATACATACGTATACGTACTATGGCTGCAGTAGCCTCACTGGGACAATCAATTTAGGGCAGTAAAGGTGTTGCTCTAAGTTGCACTGAGGTGTGAGTGAGCTCCAGTCCAGAAAAGGAGATATAGGACAGTGGCATAAAACGTTTTTTACCTCTTCCTTTCAAGCATCAGTACAAAAAATTGGGACCTTTCTATCTTAAGAGGGTTTTTTTTCTCTATCTTTATTCTACTATCAGCTAGAGACACGTTGTTGGGCTGTACAAGGCCTTATACAAACTAGAGTTTAGAGCAGACTTTATCCAGAGGACATTAACCAAGAATTTATATTGAAGGAATAATGGACCTTTATAGGATGCTTTTATTTCTTTTTTTTAGTTATGGCAAGTTACATGGCTGGTTATGATCTTCGTGGATGTCTTTTATGTCTTCATACATCATAAGAAATAATTACAAATACCCTATGGTTTTATGTTAATGTGTCTGCATTGCAATAGAGGTCAGCTGGAGACTTTAATTGCAGAATCTTGTTTTCAGTTATTAATCCTTCTCCCTGCACTGCCAGGCCTTGAAGGGAGAAGGTGTCTGGAGTGAGTACTTTGGCCCAGGTTGTGTGGATGAGTGTTACTACAGTCCCATTACTTTTTATGGTGCATCAGGAGACCTTTTCTCTTGATACCACTGTTAGTGAGGGGTTGTACTGCATTAGGAAAATTCTTATTTCCTTTTTTCCTCATATAAATCTGTCTTGCCTATTGTGTCCCGAATTTAGGACCTGGTTTTCGTTTCAAGTGCCTGGCTTGCTAAATTGTGACTTTACTAAAGGTAAACTTCAATGTTGCTGAGATCCTTTAGTTTTCGTGATTTCCTTACTGTGAAGTTGACTAATGAGAGTTGAAGACTGATTACACCAATGCAGTTGAAGGGACAAAAGCCACGAAGAATTGTTCTTCAAATACCCCGTTATTAGAAGGGACCACAAACAAAAGCAAGGGTTAAGTTGAAGCTATGTTTTAAGGCACATGTACTGGATCTGCTCTATATAACAGTGTGCTGCAATTAGAAACCAGCATTATCACTTCAATTAGCCTTGGGCTAATTCTTTCCTCTCCTATTTAGATCCTGTATCAGCACCAGTAGTTCATGTTGTACTTGTAAGTAACGTACATCAAATCTATTTAACTGTTTCATTTTTCCATCTTAATGCCTATTTGACACACTATTTAAATGCGTTTCATTTTACACAAAATAATTATTCATGTATTAATTGTGCACTCATCTTTCCTTCAGTGCTCTGTTATCTGATTATGTTGAATACAAGTCTGTGTATTACTGACTTCCAATTCTGTTACATACTAAACAGAGCCATTATGAATCCTGTTTATAATGGTGCCATTAAAAATGATGTGCTGTCAAGAATATCTTATAATGATGGTAGAGAATGTGTGTTTTCAAAGATATTTAATGACTATATGGTTTTAAAACTGCAATGGAATACTTTTAATGGATTCTAATATAATAAATCAATCATATCTTGCTTGACTTAGTTACATTATATTCATACTAAGTGTGTTTTATGAAAAACTGCAGTTAGCTCTGGAACATTTTTCCATCTCCCAGCCTTTGGGCATTGTTCAGGTTTAGATTTTATATCAGTATTTATCTGAAAGATCATTTTCTGGGTGGTGTTTTTTTCCACCAGATTTGTTATGTGGTTAAATAAGTACAATACAAAACACTTATAAGGTGCAATGTTAATTCTAAGGGATAAACAACATTAGAAAACCTATGAGCTCTCCTAAAAGAACTTAATGTTTTCCTAATGGGTGAAATACTGCCAGTGGTTATTAGTACTTCAGATGATTCCCAGTGCCACAGAAGTGCTGCAATTGCATGGAACACAGAACAAGAACAAGGGAGAATCTAGACCTACTGCTGCAACCAGCAAAGGAACAGTGACTCCAGAAGATAGTCTGGGGAGGAAGAAACCTAGGTGGGTCAATGATTGTGGAATTTAAAAGCATTGAAAACAGGATATCCAAGACTGCTGTTCCAGCCCAAAGATACTTTTGGAGGCTTTCTGACCTAATTGATTACTTTTGACATTTGCATAATGAGACAGAATATGACAGAAGTTTTTTCCTCTCCCCAGCTTCTTCCAACCACTGACAGCTGAAAGAGAGTCTGGCCATCAGACAACAGAACATATCATAAAATATTTTTATTATTGGAGTGACTAGTAGACTACTTAGTTTTCTAACTCTCACATTAGAATTACTTTTTATGCTGTCAATAATGTCTGTTCTTTGACAGTCTGGCTGCAAACTTTCAGCAGTGCTGGGATTCTGCTTCAATTTGGTGTAACATAGTATGTCCTATGGATTTGGATTGGTTCTTTTCCTGTTTTCTTGGTAGTCTCCTGACACAAAGCCCATTCATTTGGGTTTTATTGTGTGCAGAGAACTTAGGAGTCTAATGAAAATTATCTTGAGATGCATTATCTCTCTGCTGGCTTTACTACTCCCTGAGAAAAACTGCAAATGTCTTTTTTTTAACCGAAGTTTCTCGGCACTTGACAGATACAAATGACTTTTTCTAGAGTGGGAACAGTATCAGTGCCTTTTGTTAGTGGTAAACTAAGGTATATTAAGTTAAACCAAGTTGTGAATATGATAGACCTGAGACTAGGATGCTAATTTCTAATCATGTTTCAGTCACGTTACATAATTTTCAATGTCAATGAAAATATAATATGACATATATATAATTTACAAGTTTTTGTGATCTTTTGCAAAAAAACAGGTGAGTGAGAGGACACCTAAACTGTGTGTTTAGACACAAGAACTGATTTTTAGATATTTAGGTATGGGAAAAATGACCTATCAGAAGAAAACTCACTGCTGCTATATCTGCTGTAGCCAGACCCGGTATTTTTATTGTCACTAGGGCTAATTTAGGGGAAGGGTGGTGAAGTAATTAAATGTCCCATATCTATTCCACGAACACTAGCATGGGGAGAGTTATTTGAGAAATGAATTGGAGAATGATATGGGCTTCTTATCAACAGCTGTCTGCTTCATGATGCATTGATAGAAAACCTTTCTCAAATAGATCATCAGTTGGAAGTAGTATATGTTTATGATATTCCAGAATTCAATTCTCTAACACAAAATTCTGTACCATCAGGGTATATTTTTGTTACTGAATGACAGCGACAGTATTGTTCTTTTCCCAGATATGTTCAGACTGCCAGCATAATGTTGTTATACGTTGTTCAGATAAGGCTACTTTCTTCTTGAAGGCAAAAAGCTTACAGAGCCCTTAGCAAGTAGTGCAAAAATAAAGAACCCTAAAACAAGTCTGAATATTCAGTACTTTAAAATGAAGAACACAAGAGTGTTATAGCTGGTGTCTACTGTTGTCTAGATTTCTTACATATTTCATTCAAAAAACATTTAACCAGACTTTTCTCTCAAAAGTTCTCTTTACATTCTTCAGTGACTAAATATTAGAGTATGGTTATGTCCCGACTGAAAAGAAAACAGCTTTTAGAGTCACAAGCCTATAACTTTAGAAATTTTCTTGTATTTTGGGTTTGGGTTTTTTTTGTTTTTGTTTTTTGTTTTTTTTTTTTTTTTTTTAAAGGAAAATGTGCTTTTGGAACTCCCCCAAAGTGAAGCTTTTTTATTTTCTGTACTGTTAGCTCTATACGTTTTCAAGGTGTATCAGATTAGGCTGCGGTTTATCTTAGGGAGCCTAACTGAAATAATTCTTCAGTATTTTTAGTAGGACAAACCACTGAAGAGAGAAATGCTGTTAAAATTTGCTGGCAAGAGCAAGATTTGTCCATATAGGTGAATAGGCAAGATAAAAATTAAGCAATGTGTATGTATTCCCCATTTAATTAAAAAAGAGCAAAATAATGCTGCTTTAATTCATGTTTCTAAGTTTATTTGCACTTTTATCTAAGGCTACCAAGTCTCCATCTGGATCGAAGAATGATTTTTAGATCATAAACTTTCTTTTCTTTCTACTTTATAGTAACTTATCATACTGAAAACCAAATTAAAGTTTAAGAGAGTTTGAGAAAATAAAGAATACTTTATTATTCTGGATCACTGTCTTAAGATTAATGTAATTCTACTGTGAATTTAGAAGGAAGTTGAGGAAAGGAGATACATCTCTGTATTATTATGGTCCTTCTTTCTGTCTAACTTCTGAGGCATGCTGTGTTCACCTATCTTGTCCTGGATATACTTGTGCCCTTTTTATTTGAGGTTAGCGTATCATCACTTCTCCCACAGCAATTAATCATGTAGTTGTTTTCAAACTCTCATTTGGAGTGAAGTGGGTTTATCAGAGATGTATTAGTCTAACTAATTTTTGACTGAACCACAGTTAGGGATGAACATGTGAATTAATATTCTGGACCAGCTAAGAGGGTAGGAACCTTTTAAATTGGAACAGTATGTGTGAACAGCTGCAGGTATTTATCACTTGATTGTCATCTATTTCTTTCCATTTACAGAATGAGACACTGGTTGTTGACTGGAGTATAATCTACACTATTTCATTGCAGAAGTTGTGTTATGATTATACATGTCCCAGAAATGCACTGTAGTTAATGACAATCATGCACTTTGACCCATAGGGTTTTTTCTTGCTTTGTCTAAAAAAAAAAATAAAAAATCTAATTACAAAAAGACATTAAATATCATGCAAAATAATAGATTAGAATCCAAATTAACATTAGGCTATTAGTCTAAAGCTACTAAAGCAGTGGCTGAACTTTGCAAAAGGATTTTAATAGAGCTTTGACTGCCTCTATCATGGATCTTTTACATTAAATTTACATTAAACACATTATTAAGCAAAGCAATAATCCTGTGACATAACTCTGATTAATAATCTGAAGTATTGCGCAATGAACTTGCAGGGAAAGTTCATTCTTTTTGTTTTGATTATCATTTAAGGAGACAAATCAGGTTCATGTATTTGTTGCATTCTCCATTTAACTACAACTATGACCCTGACCTGGGATGCACAAATTGTTTTGGTTGGTGTATTTAGAAAAAAATATTATAGAATCTTCCTGTATCAAAAATGATATCTCATTAAGAATCTTACATTTGTTAGTTCTTGCAGCAATATTATATTCAGAATACCACCTTGTATCATTTCTTGTTGGTGCGTCTTGAACAACAGCAGGAGTCACCAATATGAAAGGCCAGATTTTCAAAGGAGCCCAGTACTAGATAGCTTCCCTAAATGAGCCTTGAAAAAGATTTTAACACAGATAACAAATATGTGGCAGACATTTTTCCAAACAACCTTTCATTCCAGGTACACACAATATCCATTTGTAAGTGGAGCATTGCTCATTAGTCTCATGATAGGAACAATGGACTAATGTTTTTCAGTGTGCTAGGTTAGGAGTGGAGAGTTATATTCTTTAACAGTAATAAATTAATATTGAAAAGTAACCTAGTGTTATGCAATTGTAAGTAAATGCCACTGTGGTACAAGAATTCTATTTCAAAAAGTTTAGAGCTTAGCGGATTTTAAAAAGGTTGAGAAACGCTGGCCTATACAATAATAGTATGGTAGTTTGGTGCCTCCTAATGAGATACACAAACAGCTAGTAAACACTGCAGGAAACCATCTGCTGAAAGGAGAGTTCATAAATTTCAGCCTTCTGGGATTAAGATGACTCCCTGCAACTCAGATACAATCACCTAGAGACAGATTTATGGCTTAAAAGACTTGTTTGATAGTAGATACCTAAGTCTTTCGAAGATAAAGCATGGCTGAGGTTGTCAGTACTCCTGCAGATGTATGTTAGGAAGCTGAGAACCTACTTCTATGTTAGAGACTCCTGAAGGAGACAACAGGATGAATCTGCAAGAGAGCAGAACCATTCCAAAGCCACTGAGATGGCAGTAATTCTGCCTATGCACAAAGCAAGCTTCAGCCTGGGGGGCTTAGTGGACAGAAATATAGCATCTGTGAGATGTTAGCAGCCGAAGGGGTTAAACAAAGCTTTATAGAATCCCTGTCTTAGATTTAAATGTCTAAATCTAATTTTAGTTCTTGTCCAGATCTGGGCCTGATACACTAGGATGAAATGGGTCACATACATATCCAAGATATGTATCACCAGAGGGCAGTGCTAAACTGGGAACTAAAATTTTATTTTGATGTGCAATTCATGTGTATGGAAAAAAGCTGCTTTTGTTCTGCTTCGGATATTACTATTTAAAAGTATATTTATTTTATTGAAACCAGTGTATGTCTGGTTTTAGAAGCAATGAGAAACCTGATGCTTTTAACTGGAGCAAAGAAAAGAACTGTAAAACATTACTTGTTGGAGTTCAGAAGAGGGATTTTGCTCTCAATTGCACAGACCCTGGAAGATATTTTGTTAGTGTTTCTCCTTAAGAACATGCGGCATTCAAAACTAAATTATTTGATAAGTTATTTGACATATTCTGTACTTAGCTTCCTCAGAACCCCAGGTTCTGTCTTCTAGGTGACCGGAAAAGACATGCTCTGTACCTGGTCTGTGCTGCTCATCCGAGGAAATAACCGTCTTGCTTTAGAAGCTATGGCCTGTGTCACATATAGAGGCATGGCACACAAAGAGTTAGTGTAATTTGCATAAAAATGCCAGTAAAGTGCAAACGCTGCTTCATTAATATGAATGAAGTTCACAGAATATTTACAAATTACACAAAGCCCCCCATTTAAAAATATATGTATCTGATGCAAGTCACACACAGGGTGTATGTGAAGCAGTTTCTGATACTGGCATAACATGGTGTGACAATAAGTAAATATAATGGTTGTCCTCATCTTCGGTGACACAGGAACTTAGATTGGGTACTGACAGGAACAGATGTAGCGGTGGATATTAGTTGAAATGAACTCCGGTATAGTAGATCGCGGTAACAGGCTTTGTCAATAAGAAGCATGCTGTAAAAGCGGGGACTTAAATCTGCGTGAGGAAGTGAAAAAAGGGTCAGATTGAAAAGGACGTGTCTTCAGTGGGGATGTGAGGTTTCTGCCTTTCCAGGAAGCATGATGCATCATACACGGGAAATAACAAGAGTATGAAGCATTAAAAAATATTTTATTAACGAGAGACTGTTTTCTCATTAGTCTGTGATAATGAGAAAGACGATGTGTCTGTGGAAATAATAGGAATCAAAACTGCCGTCTAGTACACAGTAAAATCATGCAAAATTATGTCAGGCATTAAGACTTACTCATAATACATCACATACAAGTAAATCTATAGAGGCTTACACAGGAAAAATGATGCTTATCTTTCTTTCACACTTGTGAATCACCCACATGAGAGTTTATTTTGTCATGAGCTAAATGAAATATAAAATCTTTCTCTGGATATTGTGCATTAATCATTAATTTTTATGTTATGAAAAATACAGTATCTACGGCTAAGTTGGAAAATGAATTACATCAAATTCACTTAAAGCTTAAAGGCATTTATTTTAAAATACTGCAATCTAATTCAAGAACACAGTGCTCTCATATCATAGCTTTTTAGCTTCATAGCAATGAGCTCATCTTTTCATGAAGAATTAAATTCCTAACCAATCCCACAGATTACAACAATATCATGAGGACTGGGCCATTTTTTTACACTTCAATTACAATCATAAACCTAAATATCAAACTACAATTTTATAACTACTCAGATTGTTCAGTTATACTTTGTGAAGAATGAGAATTTTGAGAGTTGGGTGGTCTGTGTTTTATTTTAATAAGAGGCAAAGCTATATTTTTCCATGGATTAAGTCCAACACAGAGAGAACTGTCAGTGTGAAAACAATAGAATTTATCTCCACTGATGTAGCTTGACATATGAACAAGAGCCTGAATTGTTGCCATGGCAATAAATGTGTAGGACTTATGCATGCATTTTCTGCTATAGGATTTTGATTAATGGCATTGACTAAATAGTCTGAAGTAGAAGAAACACTGCAGCAGGCCTGAGAATAGAGATGGCCTGGAATGGCTATGCACACCCTGCTGCACACTGTTACTGGTAAAATAAACTGTGGTTGAAATCAGAGTTGTCAAGTCTCCAGTAAAGTACGAATTGAGGATTTAGCACTTAACGCTTAGTGTGAGAATTTAAAATGAACAGTCTCTTGAACATGAACTGTATGGAAACACTTTTCATATAACATATTTCTTCTTTTGGGATGAATGGTTTGAATGATACAAATAGTCCTTTGCCATCTTTAGTGGCTGCTGCGGGCTCAATACAAGTCTTGATTCAGAAGACAATAAAGTATCTAGCTTTGATTTGTTCATTAAGGTATTGAAGCAGTGGGAGAGGAGTCAGTGTTCTACTCAGCCAAGGTCTTCACTGGGAATAGGGAAAAGTGCTTTTCTGGGACTCATGCAAGATGCAGAGCACCTCATGGGAGGTGGTTTTATTAATGGAATGGTCAGAACTTACCAGAAAGGCCCCTAAATAACACATCCTTTGAAGTCAAGTAGATCTGGTTGAAAATAATAATAGTGTATGGTTTATCTGTATTTTTGTGGGTGTACATACTTAGCTATAGTGCATTTGTAATACTAAATGTATTTATTGTGAAAGAAATGGAAAGTCCTAACTAGTGTTTTACAGGCTGTACCCACACTGATTTTTTCAGTGAATTCTAGAGCACATATGATTACTAATTACATATACATGTGGGATTTAAAAATAAATTAGGGAACTTTGCAAACAAATTCAAACAATTCTAAAAATCAATGAAATGCAAAAATTATTTCTCATCTAGAATATGAAGACACTCATTCTTTACATGATTTTAAATATATTTTATTCCCGTATTTGTTCATTATAAGAGCTATTTGTGTTTAATCAAAGGTTCAGGTTTTCTCCAGCTCATCATCTGTTCCTAATCAACCCTGTCAAGAAATCAGACTGCTGAATTTGTGACGTTGCTATCATTTCTATGGTAATAGGATAGTTGATGAGCACAGTGTTATTGCCTCATTGTAGGATCAGGGAAAAGAAAGATTGGACTGTGTGGGAGGCAGAGTTAACAGGGACACAAGTGTCTTTAGTTGGACAAAGCAGGAGCACGGGAAATGATGGCCAATTAAAGGTATTTTTGTGAAAGGCTTTCCTTCCGATTTGCCTCAATGTGAAGTTTTCTATTTTTTTATAAGCTCATCAGTACCTTAAGAATAATTAGAAATACTAATTAATAAGTATGTTTCAATATGTTTGCCATTGTACCTTAGGTTATGGTCTCTTGATTTGTGCTTCAGTAATTGCTCATTGCAAACTTCTAAGGCAAGAAGATGCTAATTACTTTAAAGTTTGAAAAACCTATGTTTACCTGATCTTCACACTCTCCCAGTCTCTTACTGGCATCATCTCCCTCGCATTGGCACATTTTTCTCCCCAGTGGGACGTGGTGGTGGAACATGTTGCTTGTGGTCCAGCCAGTTTCTTGGGCTTCTGAAACAGCAGGGAAGGTGTCTCAGGTTGATTTTCATGCTTGAAAACCTGGAAGCAGAGGAAAAAGCTTTTTAAAGTGAGACCACCATATTGGTCCTTCAGCTGTATAATGCTGCTCTTTTTTGGCCTCCGTGCCATCTGCTAGTGAGTAGTATACTTTACAGATACAACTTTGCCTTTCTGCCGCCTTTTCCACACCTCTTCCACAGCAAGTAAGAAGGATAGGCATGCAAAGAGAACCTAGGGAGCTTATTTTAAGGATAAGAATGTTTCATTTCATTGGCTTGTGCTTTGGGAGTGTTGTTATGATGGCTGGTCCATTACTGTGTAACTCCTGTGTTTCTGGAACCTTTCATGACTTCCAAAGCTCTGCCTTATTTCAGGACTTTCAGGGTCCAGGTCTTCCTTTCATGTACCATGATAGATATCTCCCCTTCCTCTGCCCAAGGAGTCCTTCAGCTGTGCTTGTCTTAGTGTAGAGGGAGTATCCCTGGGAAAGAAAGAATTCCATCTAAAGGAACTGTATCTGAGATATTGAATAGCTACGGGATGAACCAGCAGCAGGGAATACAAAGCCACACAGCTGGTGCTGCTGTTCATACTGAAGACCTAACCAGGAAAGATCCTGGAGGTACTGCTTTACTGTCATCTGATCGTGAATTAGGTCTGCCTTAGGTGAGAAAAACTCGTTCAAATCCTTTTGAGCTTATGTACAAAGCAAGTCAAAACAGCTATTCTGTAGTCATTCATAGCGTGCTAGCAAAGAAAGGATTCTTCATGGTGCATACCATTATCTGAATATGAATAATGGGTCATGTATAGAAAAGCCTCAAACTCATTTCCTCATTCATCTCCCTTGGACTTTCAAGGGGAATCTCTGATACAACCCCCACTATAGGCCAAAGGGGACTGTCTGTCAAGACTGAGGATATCATAGCACATTCATGTGTTTGACAGGTTATCACCTTAATAAGAAGACTATCAGAGACTTTCCAGCTCTCAGGCAAGAAGAGAGACCAGACCAATTATCCCAATTCAGCCCCCAAAAATAATGGACTTGAACGGTATTCCAAAGCCTGCTAAAGGACACTGGAAGTGAATGAGAAGCTGAGGAGTTAGTGAACCATCATCATTGTACATGGGCCTTTACATACACTAGCTAGCAATAAGTACTATGGTCAACACTCTGGTTCTCAAATAAGTATCCTCTCATTATTGCATAGATTCTATCAATTTTGATGACCTCTGTTTCCAGATGAGAAGCCGGGCTAGGAATTAAAGTGACAATGAGAAAAAACGAACATTATGTGAGTGATATTAAACAAAGAATTTGTTCTACTGAAGTTGCATTGCCAGTTTTAAATCTATTTTTGAATAATCTTAGAGAGAAACTAGGTAATCTGACATAACTAAAGCAAATACTCCAAGCCTGGCATGAAGTTGTTTTTCGGCTGGGCTGTGGAACTGAAACCATACATGGAAGATCCTGTCATATAGGACATAGGGTTCCAAACTGTGAGGAACATACTTCCTTGCAAACTTTGATGCAGCTGGTAGCATCTTTCCCTAAGCTTCTTAACTGTGGCGTTCTCAAAAATCAAGCCTGTATTTGGTCCTTTTCAGTATCGACTTGATACCAAATTCTGTGGCTGCACTATCTTAAGTGGTATAAAGTGATTCTTAGCAGAAAAAAGCAGCTGGAAGAGTTTGCAGTTGTGCATGAGAGCAAACTAGCTCAGTCCATGGTTTGGTCTTAGATTCTTCCCTGATGCTAAACTACTGCAAGCAGCAGCTCAAGAAACATTTTCTGTCATCAGTGGTTAGCCAAAGACCACTCTATCCTGCAATATAAAAATCTTGCCTTGGTTTATAACACTTTAGTCACCTTTCAGCTGAATTGCAGGAATATAGTTGAAATCTTCAGTGCTATGTTTCTTTAACGGATGAACTTTCCACAATCAGGATTAAAGCAAGTAGTTGGATAAGATTGCATTTTTTCAATAGCTGATCCAGACTATGCCATGAACTCTCTTAAAGCAAAAAACTAGCCAAAACCTCCTACCAAACAGTCAGAGCACAAGGTACATTTTTTTGACCTTAACTTCACTAAGTCACACAGAGCACAAAAATAAAGACTCAAAAAAAATAATATATTATTTTCTGAAATAAGTTTAATTGTGTGTTAATGCATCACTGGAGGGTCCTCTGATACAAGAATAGAAAAATCTACAGAGATACAAATGAATTTCCTTGACAAGCAGGTTTCGGTACTTACCTATTATGTTGCAACTTGGTTCTTTCCACTTTAAATCAATTGGGCTGCAATTCAAGGTGTTGCTTAAGCGCTGTCAGATAAGAACCTAGAATCAAGGTCTTGTGAGTCTGACATATCCATGCAGTTTCAGAGATGAATTTTTATGTTATTATTTAGAAGTTAAATCTTTGTTCACAATCACAACTAATAATTGTTATCACATCTAAAGTCCCTTACGAAAGCCAGATATCCATTGCCTTTGCACCACCTAAAATTCATAGCTGTGAGGCCTATACCCCTCAAAAACCTAAATACAGAACAGGGAATTAGGTCTCAGATCAAACAAGTCACTCACTGGAAAATCAAGATCCTAAATTTTTGGTGGAACTGGATTTAGGTAACCCACCTGCCTTTTTTCATGGAAGACCTGATTTTTAAAGGAATTTAAGGAATTTAAAGGTAGATACACAGGTAAGTATCTCTGAAAATTCTAGTAGCCATCCATTTACTTGTGAAAATCATTATAATAACTTTTAAAATTTTCAAGAATCTTGAATTAAAAATTGTTTTAATGTAAGTGCCTGAAAGTGGTGTAACACACGTAGGAGATGCGTGCTTATAAAGAATATGTGGAAAGTTAGCATGGGAGCACAAAGATTGCTGCTTGTTTCAAACAGAAGTGCATGATGTTTTAGCCAAGGAGCTAGCCACCGGATTATACCCGAGGGAAAATTTGCATTTAAAAGGTTTGTTGTATCCAGAATTCATTCATCCCTAGCTGTACTTATGTTAGTTACATATGTACTCTATCTATCTATCTGTACATAAAAAAGTTTGTTAATGACTCACTCAAACGCACGTGGACAGAAGGACATTAGACCAACGCAAAACATTTTATTCAAAGAGGGATCAACTTAAGCAATGGCTTGCCTAAGTATTCTATCTATACATGCCTTTGGGCATTTCTTTGCTTTTTAGGGTTGTTGCCTACTGGCAGGCTTTAAACAAGGCTATGTTCACCAAAGGTCAGATGGGGTGGGAAGGGCAGAAAAATATTTGATACAAGTCAGATAGTATTTTCCAGCGTAACCCTGGATGTAGCAAAACCCAGATATGTTTGTAGTGTTCCTAAAAAGGCACTGATATATGAAAACCAAAGACAGGACTGAATCAAAGAAAGACTTTTCATCTGGAGTCTGTTTCCTATAAAATCCAGCTTCATTTAAAGAAGAAGCTTTTGAAACTCCATCACCCTTTAGAGCCAATGTCTATTGGTTCTGACGCAGTTTTCTCTAAGCAGACATATTAATAGACAAACGCTTCTAGGATTCAACTGTTTGGCACTCTTATATGGGTCTATATGAATACAGAGCTTTGTGGATAGAAAGAGAAACAGAAACATATGATTAAAAGACAATGATGAGTAAAAAGGAGTATTTTTAAAAATCTAGCTATTTATCCTTTGATACTAATTTTCCATATGTATAATCAAGAAAACAGGACAAGAAAATGGAAATGTGTGATACTTATTAGTGCATAGAATTATTTTTCCATTTTTTTCATCAGTAAAATAGATTGCTGATATTTTGTGAATTTTCCTGGGTAAGAGCTTCCTGTGAAAGTATTTCCTTTTGGAAACCAAGTAAATATATGCTGGAAAATTACCCTGTTTATTGCTACCAATGATGTCTGCCTAGTGAAAATGTTTTTTAATTGCCTTTGCCTTCTAGACAGGCAGTTCTTATCATATCACATTATCATGTAATCTTCCAGGGCCTATGAGATGGCATATGGGTTTATTAGTGGGTAGCATCTGAAGTGACACAGTTTTAGCTATACATAGAGCTAGTCAAGATGCTTGCAACCTTTAGGATCAGCATGGGCGATCAGTTTGAGAGCTAATGATTCCTGGTTTTGAAATGCACACAGCTATCCTCGGCAATGTTCTCACTTTGGTGTGGTCTTTTATACCTCTAAATCAAATCAAATGATAAATTGCATATAGTAATCACATATAGTGTAAATTTTATACAACAGCTTTTAATAATAGATTTTTCTCTTTAAGGAAGTACCTTTGATCCAGTCTCACCGAACAAAAGTCTGCCCTAAAAAAAAGAAAAAAAAAAAAAAGCTGTTTCATTTTATATTGGAAAAATACAATGTGACATCTGGAGAATAAATTGTTCAGTCAGCCAGAAATACGCCTTGTAAAAATTGCTTAGGTTTCTGTAACAAGATTATTTACTGCGACTGTTCACCTATAATACAGCACACTTCTGAAATGGACCTTTTATGAAACACATCAAGCACTGTGGAAATGTATTCAGTGCATTAATCTACAACACTACACACTTTACAACACTTTTAGAACAGATTTTGAAACTCAGACCATCTAATGAGACAGAAAGTTTTTTCCTTATATTCATTCCAGTCACGTTTTATGCTAAGCCCTCAGGGTATTTAACATAATGCAATAGGTTTTTTTAGAAAATACAAACAAACAAAATGTATTACTTTTCAGATGACTGGTGAGCTCAGACTGTTCTCTGCACTTATTTCTGTTGCCTATATGTAAGGCAAATACCATGTGTATCTTTTGCTCTAGAGCTTTATAAATATTTAAGCACCTCAAAACGTGTCGGTTTCTAATCATAGCTTTGTGTAACTAATGGCAACAAACTGATTATGATCATAGTAGAGTCAAAGTAAGGGTCAGATTCAGAGAGGGTGGAACTGATTTGCTATGGCTCTAGATGTCTCCAGTGAAGTAACATCAAAAAATGGAAGCAATAAAAAGGATGCATTTGTGCCTTATTTTAGGCACTAGGTCTGCAAGGAGCTGCATGTTTGCTGTATCAAGGTGGTTTCTAACTCTGAAATCATAAGTAGAGGCAGGATGAAAGCTGATTCAGGAAATATCCAGATGTAACAATGAAAAACTAAATTCTATTAGCGATATGTGCAAATAGCTAATGTCCAAATCCCAAGCAAGATGACAATGATGAAACATTTATTTTTGCTTGTCAGATAGGCTATGAAGAAGCTGCAAGAATGTAGGAGGGGTTTCTTAATATGCAATTCATAAATCACTGCATTGAAATAGTGAGATAGACACTGAGTTAGGTTTTTAATGCAACAGAATAAATGATGGTCACAAAAGAAGGTATCCTCCTGTTTCTCAACACAGAAGGCAGTCTTTAATTGCTGTCTTGCCTGCAAGTATGAAGAGCATTCTCTTGACTGGTAATATCATTACATGAATCACACGTTGGGAATGCTTGATTCAGATGTTGGGTCTGCCATACTTTGGCAAGTCAGATTGTCCCCAAACAACATTTCTTCTCAAGAAGTCCATTATAAAAATGAGAATCGAGATCGTAAAATTCCTGAGCTGTCAATTGTCATTAAGGAGGTAGGTCATAAGAGAAACCAGCTGGAGCATAGGAATGCAGTGTAAAAGCAAAAAGTATAGAAAAATGCACTTATTTTTCAGTTTAGCTTTCCCTCTGTTCCAGCAACATGGTTTATAGGAAGATCTCGGCACAGGTAAGCTATAGGTCCACCTCCAGGCTTTGGGGTACGCGTTCAAGCTTGTCCATGTTTCCTGCCAGTTTAAGTTGCTCATTATGAATACCAGTCCAAAATGCTCATCAGTGTTACAGCACAGGATATTAACTTGGAGATTGCAACTGTGGATTGCAATTACTTCCAGTACTTTATACCAAGATATTACATTTTCTTTGTTGCAAGATGATGGTGCCATATGGAGAAGGCTAAAATTCACCAACTGGCTAGGAAATGAACTATCAGTTCTTGAATTTTTAGTTTCTGCTAGTGACTGGGTTGACTGGCCTGAGATAACTTTGCATATCATCTTGGTAGTCTAATATTAATTTATATTGATTGTGGATTGTACGGTGTTTTGCATATATAAACTACTGTATTAGTGTTTTTTGCTTTTATTTATGTTAAAACAAACCTTTATTAGGAAATACAAGTAATTTATGGCAGCATGTGGTAATTGAGAGATGATACTATCAGCCAGAAATTGTCACCTGTCTTCTTGCTTTCAAAGATATTTGTTAATATTTCTTCTGTGTCTTGCCACTTAAAATTAAATCATTCCAAGATTGTGAAGTATTTTTCTTTAGAAGCCTTCTGATGTTGTCATTTTTGTCAGTCTTCAGATGTTCAATTTTTGCAGTGTTCCTGATTTCCTGCAGATTTTATTCTTTCTTCCCAGAATGATTCATGTCATTTTCTAGCAGCAGTGTCTACTGTATGTTTACTTATTCTGTCACCAGAATACCCATGCCATTAGAAGTCATACTGTTTCCTGTAATAACCTCTGGTATCTTTGTACTTAAAAATGTTGTAATTTACCTCAACTGCTGTTACAACATTCCTTTTATTTTCCACCTTTGTTTTGCTTGATTACTTTTACACTCTACTCCATTTTGCAGTATTGGCGCTTTATCTGTCTTCTGTGTCTTCTTTTAGTTTTGATTATGTTTTTGTTTCACGTCCTTGATTTTCCACATACACAATGACTTCAGGTTTATTGTTAGCTGAGATAGATACGGAGAACTTAAGCATATGCTAATATATACTGCATGTAATTATGAATGGAAATGAATGATGTATTGCATGTTATGTAATACATATCCTAACAGACTAAATAATAAAAAATAAGGAAAAGATACAGAATAAAGCAATTGCTTTCCCCAATACCTGCTTTTATTGTCCAAGTAGCAAATAGCGAACTGAATCAAAACCAACTCAGGGAGAAAAGTGCCACCTCTTCATGTAGAAATTCTGTTCTACCCCTTAATTTCCCAGCTAAAGTTACCCCAGGGACTACTGTGTTTCTCAACTTTTATGCCCCAGTGGTTGGTGCTGTTGCTTGGGGCAGCCCTGGGAATTGTCTCAATAAACTAAGAAACACATTGGGTATAGGAGCTAAATATAATGTAAAAAGTCATTCTCTTGCTATTTAAATGTCCCTGGATTTGGAATTTGATCTTTCCATCAATAACAGGAATCACAGCTCCATTACAAAACACCTCACAAGAGGTGCACTCTACGTTGCCCCTGATCCTCTATGTCTCTGATATGCTGAAGAGAAAAAGCCCCCAGCTATCAAGAAGATGCCAGCTCTTCCTACATGGTGGGAGAGAGAGCTAGGCAGGCCCTTGGCCTGATCTTTTTCTACTGCTTTTCAGACTCAAGTAAATCAGGTGTTTAAACATACGATCAGCAAACTACATATGAAATACAGTAATACTAGGCAGAGAGAATACTGGGAGAAAAGCAGGGCTCCAGATCTTACTGATGTTTCACTGTACAATAGAATTAAATCTGAACCAGCTTGCTGAATACGTGTATATATCACAGAAACAGGAATCCAAAGAAAGTTAAGCTAACTTCTTGTTCCACTGAAACCGGCAAGGCTTTTTATGAAAGAACCACTGAAAAAACTGTTTCCCCGTACACATTCTACAGGCGGAGTGCAGCAAGATGAATTTGCCTGTGGATTCATGGTTATAGTGTTAGAGAGCCTTTAAAACTTCCTGAGATTTTTCCTGTTCACTTGTCATCCTGCACTGAACTGATAATATGCTTCTTTCTGTGCTCAGTAATCCTTGGTCAGCTACTTGGAATTACAAGGTCATTATTTTTTTTTAAACGAAATCCCAGTATTAAAATAAAAATCCACAGTAAAAGAACATGAAATAAACAAGCTGCTTCTCTGTAAAACTTCATATAAAAAACATACAGTAAGCTAGCGCTATCATAGTAACTATATTATAAAGTATACTGTAAATCAGTCCCTACATAGCAAAATGAAAAGACTACAGAAATGGAAAAATTCAAGTATAATACTTGAAATAGGAAAACATGTATATTCTGGTATTAAAATTAGTACGCATGTGTAATAACTGTTCCTCAAACTTGCACAACTGCTATCCATAGAACCTGCAGAAAACCAGCTCCTGGTTCTGGTCCTTGGCTGCAGTAGCAGCGTTAAATGTTTAAATGCTTCATAGTCGCTGCGATACACACACCCCTGCCCTCTTGAGTAGATTTCTTAAATAATTATGGTTGCAGATGTCAAGGAAAGATGCAGGTTGTGCTCATTTCATGTTCCCATGCTGTAACACCACTAGTACAGCCCTTTGGCCCTTTTCTCTTTATAAAGTATGAGTCATTTATTCCCAATACATACAACATTCGAAAGGGAAGAGGATACATATGCTACTGTGAAATAACTACTTTGTGTGTTTTCATTCTGTTACAGACTTCAGCTGATGCCTTTCATTCGCTGCGTGGGTGGACACAGGAGAGTCTTGTGACCCTTGTAGTACTACCTTCAGCCTTCCCTCAGCCACATCCTCCCTTCCCACCTCGTTATTGAATTGGTGAGTGGGGTCTCGTGTTTTTGGGAAGGTAACGGAGGGGTTGGGAACTGTGTGGCAGATCCATGAAACATCTTATGGCGTCTCTGTACCAACTCAGAACATGTATCGGAGTAAATAATAATAGGAAAGGCACTAGACTTGGATTAATAGGAAATAAAGGCTTTGGCTTAGAATAAGGAACCTATTTGGGCTAGATTGGTTCTGGGGAACATGGGGTGGAAATCTATGTTAGCAGGAAATGCACCTGTCCAATAAGTGGGGAAGTACCCAGCTGATAATTTTATTAAAGAATGTAACTGGAGATATCGAGCTTACACTGGTGAAAGACGCAAAAATGTGTATTTTTTTTAAAAACAGCTTTTTCCAAGTAGTGGTGTATCAGTTCGCTTATGCAATAATCAGCTAGGTCATTGCGAAAAGACAAGCCTTTCCATCACATTCAAAAACCTAAAGGACTCGGAGAAAACCTATTGGCTGAAAAACTGTCAAATGTATGTATTTTTCTCTGCTAAAATTTTTATCTCCTTAAAAATTGGCAGTAAACTCTCCAAGAAGGTTTTTCTTTTATAAAATGATCTTAAATATGTTTTTCAAAATTATCTTTTTAACTGGCTATTCAAACATATGTAAATATTCTGTTAGTGTGTGGGAAAATGATTTTGCTTAAACAGAAGAAAACGTCAGCTTTCTCATTGCATCTTCACAGCTAGTAAGGCAGCTAAAAGCTTGGTTCGGAGTTGTACTTTTCCTGATAAAAGTGGAACGATTTCTGTAGTTCTCACAGTTTGTACCGTGAGTTTTGACTGTATAGGGCTTATCAGCCTGATGTGTGTGAGTATTAGGTTACTTATTTCTGATAAATCAAATACAATCCAATAAATTAAAGAAAACCAACATCCAAGAATTAATGCTACAGCTTGTTTTATAGTCCTATAAAAGAAAGTCCAGTCAGGAATTCTGCCTATGTCTGCATATAAAAAATGGACTAACTTTATAAAGAATATATTTCACATAATAGTGAAATGAGTTAAATTGTTTCTCTACTTACAGCAAGATATGCTGGAAGGAATAAAACTTGGAATTGGAGATCCAAGTCTGCAAATACTTCCAATTTTCAAAGTTTTTCAAAGTATTTATAAAGATCTTAATCTTATTTCAGAATTTCATGAGATTTGTCCTCCTTGAGTATAGCCTTTGCACATACATATCTTACACATATTTAACAGGCTGATCTAAAATCACACAGCTCTTTCTTCTACTCTGCTCCCCCTCTCTTTGAGACAGTTGTAATGAATTTGATTGTTCTGCTCTAGACATTTTGGTACATATCATCTATAGAATAATTTGCAGCATTGTTATAGTTTAAATAATGTTCCCTTGAAACAAAAAAATGCTATTCTAATCATTTATTGATTGACTAGTACTGAAATACTACAGATCTCTGGCACAATGTAAATTAGTATTTTATATCTGATGCCACATTGCGAAATATTAGCATTCAGATTAAAAACAAGTGCACTCTGCCAAGAAAAGCTAGATTTAGGGCCAAAGCAATTGGATTTTAAAATACATTTATGCTTATTTTTTTTAAAGCATTTCAATTTTGGGAAAATGAAATTGAGGGAAGGCTTTTTGCCTGGTACTGTGTACGTCACAGGTTTACCCAAGGGGATAAAAAAAAAAGCCATGAAGTTAATTTAGCTTTAGTACTAGACAAAAATCTCTTGGCTCACATAGGCAGTGCTAAAGGTTGAGAACAGCTGCAGATCTCAAAATCATGCTTTTTCTGCAAAATCAGTTTTTGTATTTCTATATGAACTATCTATTTATAAATATTTCTATGGCTATGTAGCTTCCTCTTTATAAATGGGTTATTTTAGTAACCATTTGATCCACGTAGAGTTTATTCAGTTTATTTCAAGGTCAGGTCTAGATGTTTTAAAGAGAAAAACATCTAGAGAGTAAGGTTTTTCTTAGACATTATTTCAAAAGGTGATCTTTCATGGGAAAATCTAAGTGGTTTGAAATACTGTCTGTACGTAACTCAAAATACTAAAAATACTTTTTATTAAATAACTTAGATTTTGCTTTGAGAGGAAAGCTAACAATGCTAATTTCTCATCTGTTTTTTTGATAAAAAAAGCTGAGCTGACGAAACCCAAAACAGTTCCTTCAGCACGCGCTTTTGCAAACACTGCTGGGCAAAATCTACTTTTTTTTAAATAGAATTAAAAGAGTATTTTTAAAAGCAGAAAAATAAGTATAAAGAACAAAAAAGTTGCAAGCTGCTTAGTCTGTTTTATCTTTTACTACAAATAAACAAAATAGATGTTGGTTGTGTAGAAAAGAAATTTTATATAGAGATTGTTCTTGCTGAGCAGAAATTTGAAACACCTGTTGAAAGGTGCTGCCATTAATATCTGAAAATGCTATTGTGTATGGATTTTCCAGAAACTAAACTTTTGACTACGGAGTATAATTTAAAACTACACATGATGTTTATTTATACATGCCATACTAATTGAATTCTCAGTAGAATTTTTTGTAGTCATTAAGAAATGACTATTTCTCACAAATGTCATCTTAGGTATATGTAATTCCATGCATAAGCTCAGGTTGGTTTTGCTTTTGAGTACAAATCTCCTGTATAGATTCAGGCCTAAGCCTCAAACATATTTTAAGGAAATAAAATTTGTATATAAAGTTCATTACACCACCTTGCTGTCACATTGCAGGAGGCAATTTGTCTTCTGAAATTTTCCAAGTGTTATTTATGCTGAATATTGTTAGCTTCACACAAGCTGTAGTTACTGCGAAAATGAAACAGAGCAGTATGTTCTGATGTGCTTGACCCTTATAGATTTTTTTTGTACTCTGTTATTCTTATTTTTGTCATCCCAAATGCATTTAATAATTTTTTTTTGGTCAATTTAGTTAGTTCAGAGAGAGGCTGCCAGTTTGGGGGTTCAAGTTTGCAGGTTACATTGCTGATTGATGCCTGCAGGATTGCTAAGTGTGTATGTAGCAGCAGTACAGCATGAACGTTTCCGAGAATTCAGTCCTAATGGACAAAGGCTGCTAAGACAGTAGTATCAATGGCTATGACCTCAGTGATGTGGTTAGAAAAATGGTAAATGGCTTAATCTTTGTAAAAACATCATAGGTGATCAGTTACTTGTGGATTTAGTAGAATGATTGTAACAACATACACGTTCTTCATGCCTATAGTACGTTTTTACCCTTTCTTTTACTGACTGTATCTTTCAGCACAGTTTGTTAGTGCACAGAATGTGAGCAACACCAAGGCTTTTCTTTACCTATTTCTATTAGCATGCTATTCATATTAATAAATCAGAAATTATTTTCAGTGCCAACTGCTTAAGTGTTCCAATTTTAAGACATCATTCAGGTGAAGAACTATAACGTAATGCCAGATACCACAGTATTACACGCTATAGCCTGTGTGGTAGTAGAGCTTGACATTGTCACGTGCTTGGCTTCTCTTCCGTGTAGAGATATCCTAGCATCTGCCTTTGCACAGCTGCATGATTTGCTTCTCATCCTATCACGATAATACATTTTTCACTGCTCATGTATGTAATTATCTTGCCCAGTATTTGAAGTTCTCTAGTGTAAAATATCAAGTAGAAATACTCATATTACCTTGTGTTATCAACAAGCTAGAAAAAAAATTGTTAGTTTCTTGAAATTCTTGCTTTACTTTTGAGATGTGTTTTGGTGATAATTTACAACCACCAATATGACACTGAGCTCTCTCCCCCTTCCACAGATACGCACATGCATATGCACACACATTTTTACCTGTTAGCTGATGGAGGGGCATAATTTTGACTCAGTTTCTGAAAATCACATTTAGGTATAAACTACAGAGCACTGCTCTATCAAGAACCATGATAGTAACACTGAGTGAATTAAAAATTCATGTAAATTTCAATATATTTTAAGAGGTTGTTTAATTAGCTGATCTTACATTATTAGCTATCAAAAGAGATGGAGTATAACAGGAGTATTCATGACTACAGAATTATTGTATTTTACCTTCTCTTTGGCAGTTAATTAAAAATTTTGAGACAAAAGGTCAATTCGGGTACAAAAGCTCTATCTGAAAGGATTTTTCAGGAATGAAATATAAACATTTTTTTCTGAAAACTTTCACAGACCATGTTTTATTGTAAATCACAAATGGTTTTGTGCTCAGACACCCTACTTTGCCACCCCAGCATCTTCAGTTGTCCAGGTTTAATTGTCTGGGCAGTTCTCAAACTTGTTATGTTACATTCAAAATCCACAGTGTCTTTGAGAGCCTGTCCAAGTTAGTGATTTTATTCCAATATTATTGTATGTATTTTAATTAAGTGGTCTTTCAAGTGACAGAGCTTAAGTCTAGACTTCAGATTTGGCCAGAAATCCCACACCCTGTATTATATATCATAATCACAATGAAAATGTGATTATGAAATCACAATGACAGGCTGGCCCAGGCATGCCAGTCCATGAATGTGCATCTGTGTTACGACTTTGAACAACAGCTCAACCTTCCATTTTGCTTTATTTATCAATTCCACTAGTTAGCCAATGTTGGTTTTTGACAGCCCTCCTGGTTAACACAGTGAAGAAAAGGGAGGACGTGGACCAAAAAACAGAGTCCCAGCAGGTCTTTGACAGCAGTAGGTATAGTTAGCCACTGTCACAGTAAGGTTATTGGGAAGGCAAGTTCACTGCAACACAAAGGGCACAGTTACGTTGACCTGTTCCCTGAATCGTTAATGAGGTTAAGTGACTTGCTGACAATTACCTCAACATTGTATTGAAAAATACTATTCTTTTTAAGCTGAGTGATCCTATAATGATCTACAGCATTTTGAGGCCAGAGAAGCAGACAAAAATAATAGCAGTAAAAAGAAATAAAGAGCTTTCTTTTGGAAAGTCATAATTTTACTTCATAATTTCACTTTTACAGTAGATACAGTGTGACAGATAATTTTAAAATGCTGCAGGAAGGGATAGATATTTAAAATATCCTAATAGTACCAGGAATGATCCCGAGGTACAAAGTGTAGAAAAGATATTTTCCAGACTATGCCACTTTCTCTTAAAATCCAAAAAGAGCATCACTGTTAGAATGGAAAATGAGTATTTACTTTGGAAAATTGCTTGCTTTTTAAATAAGTCATGTTGCACAGGGTGGAATGGAATAACACACATCATAAATTAATGCTGTTAAAATGAATACTTGATATGAATCCTGGGAAATGTTCTTTGCCATCAGTGTTTGAAAAAAGTAGGAGCTGTGCAGAAGCCAAACCAATTTGCATTGCTTGAAAACACGTAGGTTTCCCACTACTGATGAATTAGCAAATACTTTGGATCAGCTCCATCTTGTAGTGTTGTTAGTGTTTACCTAAAAAGCAATAGTGCAAGAAGGTACAGTATGTGATTTGGAAGTAAATCAATACTGAAGTTCAATAAAGAATTCTAAGTTAGAAGAGCAAAAAGAAATTAAATTCTGTGGACCTAAACACCTGACAAGTATCTTATCATAGAGCATAGGCCAACAAAGGCCGTCTAATCCACGGTTTCTATGTACTTGTGAGGAGACAATTCTTTTATTTCGTAAAAGTTCTGTATACCTGCTAGGCCAAACTGTCAATTACAGGATGTCCTTTGTAGTTTTGGATCTGTTCTTGCAATTGTCATTCTTTTTCTTTTTTCTTCTTCCCCTGATTCCATTCCATTCATTTCTCATGCTATTCTCTTGCCATTGTCTCTATAAATGGCTGAATTCTCAGTACCTGAAATACTCTGATTTAAACATTATATTTTGTGATAAATTGATCAAAGGCTACTTTCTGCCTTTTCTATATGAATTAGTGTTTTATTTTTCCACTCAGAAAAAAATGCTCTTTAGGTTAACCGATGTAAATTGTGCATGTTATTTGGTTAGAACAGCCCAACGTCATTCTTGAGCACCACTGCCGCTGAAAAAGAGAGACATCCAATCACATTCCTGGGCCCTGTGACTTCAACATTTAGGAAAGAAATGTGACAGACCTTTGCTTTTTATGCATAGGATCACATTTTTCTAGGTTTTTAACTAAGCAATTCCTGTACTTTCTAGTATGACAACTGCCACATCGGAATGTTTCACAATCAGCATTTAAAACGTGATCTGATGACAGTAAAAGCAGCTGGTAAAGATGGAGGAGACAAAACCTCTGCAAGTTTCTTCCATACAGAATCTCTCCTCAGCTGCGGTATATGTGGCTGTAAACTTCGAACAGGAGTAACCGGGAAGCCCCTTAGTTCGCTCCCTGAGTTATCCCCTTCCCTTCCACTCTGTGACCCCAAACTCGTCTTTATCCACCTGGCGGTGTAAACTCATACCTTCAGCTTTATAGGCACAAAGAGTAGTGTTTGAAACACAAGTACCTGGGAATTAGGAGACTGAAGGAGAGCTCTGGTATGGCTTAGTCCAATGTTCTGACTAATAGAGGTCATTTGTGAAGCGCTCATTAAGTTTGTCTTAATAGCTGAAACATGGAGATTTAAATCACTTCAAGTAATTCTTTGTCAACATTAAGTAAAATTCCTAGTTTCAACCACTGTGTATCTCAAGAATTTATCTATGTGAAACCTAATCCCTCTGTGAATCCTGTTAAATTTATGGCCTTAGCAAAATGCCATGGCAAGAAGTTCCAAAATCTAATTATGTGTTGTGTGAGAAAAATTATTTTCCTTTTATCAGTTCCTAATTTGCCCCATTTCAATTTAATAACTACCTCATTTTATTGTATTATGGAAGAGAAGAAGAAAAGGTCCCAGCTGACCTTCTTTATAGCTTTCATTACTCCTTAATACACTTTTTGTCACGCCTGTTCCTATTTGTCTTCTTTTCAAGAAAATAAACAAAATAAGAGTTTAAGAAGCAATTTATCCTTATCTAAGAATTTTTCTTTGCTTCCATATTTGTCTGCTTCTGTGAACCGCATTTCTTCAACATTCCTTATGAGATGCAGAAAATCTATAGGGTTTTTAATCCACATTATTTAATTCTTTTCCTTACATAGTAAAAATTGTTTTTCTTTTACAAGCTCTTGTTACTGCTACAGGCCATCCTTCAGGTCTTCACAATATTGGTTAGGTGCCTTTCCCGTAATATGTCAGCTCAGAACTTGCTAAGATGAATGACTAATTTCCATTCTCTCCACAATGTACATTAGTTTTCATTTATCAATATTGAATTTTTTCTGCACTGGCTTTGACCTAGATTAAGCCATTTGAAAGATACTTGTAGTTATCTCAGGACTTAAGAAACCTAAATAACTTTATTCTCTGTAAATTTTACTGCCTTGTTTATTTTTAGTTCATTAAGTATACCAAACACCAGCTTTTATCATCCTTGGGCACCATTACTGTTTTGACAAAACAAGAAGTCCAAACAGATTTGAAGCTTGATAGAATTATGAAAAAAAAAAAAATCTACATTCTTTCGTAACTGTTTAACTGAAGCACAGAATGAAATGGTTTGTAGTATTTGGACACATGCATTTTGGGACTAAATGAAAGAACTCGCTCTGGCATTTTCTACTGATGAGATCCCAAGATGGACTTTCTAACCTGGTTTGGCTAACCAGGAGTGGACTTGAGATTTGTAAGCAGTCATCTGCTGCCATGATCTCTTGTATCAGGATATCACTGAAATGGCCTTAGAGTGAACTTCACCTCTGAGCTATATGTAATGTAAATGAGCCATTATAACTTAGTCATTCATTGTACGTTCTGCCAAATGTATTTATCCCCTCCCCCCCCCGAGATGGCTGGCAAATTTTATTCAGAAACCCTAGGAAACAGAACTGGAAATTTTGTGTTGAGCTTTGAGTGTATCCCGATTAAGGGTCCTTTCTGAGTTCAAGATCCTTTGCAATTGTTTCTGTATTCTGCCTTTGAAATGCCAGGGTGTCTTCATCATCATGATGGTAGAAATTCACTGTAGCTCAGCAAGAAGGCACTGAACTGCTTACAGGGAGTCCAAGAGAGCCCTTTCCTTGTTCATATTTCATGTGACACATAGATTGCTTTCTTGAGTTCTTATATTTCCTAACTCTAAATGCTGTGCTATTTGTCTGATGTGCATCTTAGTCAGGATTCAGCATATTTCTTATGAATTGATTTAACAATTTTTGTCATGTGTTTATTGGACTTAAGGGCTCTAAATCTATCTGTCACTGAGCTGCACTGTTCCTTATCACTTAGCGCTGCTTTTTCTTCACCTTCCTTGGCTCTCTAGTGTGACTGGTGCATCTTTGGCACTAAATCTGGCCCTGCTGCTCCCTCGACAGCCTCATTAACTTTATCCTGAGGTGTGGATTTTTGTCAGTAGCCTTTTCTGAACCCAGTCTCATCAGTAGATCAATTGTAATTGATTTCTGAAATGGTCCTTGTTGCGATTGTTAAAGCTAGAGTATTTATCCATTTGGTTTTTGGGACTTGGGTGCAAGTAGTACTTGTTCCTCTTGCTTTACAACCTCCTGACATAAGCAGTTATTTTTAGGTGTGTAACTTAGGTTGTGAGTGCCTGATGTGTAAGAACTGCTTACAGAGCAGGAGTATGTCATTACGGAGCGTGTACCTACAGTATATGAGTGTTCCCATGAATTCCTCATTTTATTCTTCACCGACACTGTATATGCTTAGTTTCAAGGGCATTTCAGAGTGGCAGTGGGGGTGGGATGTAGAAGGCAGCTTGCTGCTGACAACTCTGGCATAAGCATTCTTTGTAACGTATGTAATTTGGATACCAGGCTGAATTTTCAATGGTAATTAACAGGTTGAGTAACCTCAGCAGTTGTTTATAAAGTACCTGCAGAAGTTGTTCTCTAGGGGGTGGGCATTTTAGTATTGAGCAATTTATACTCTGGCAGATACACTCTGTAAGCAACATTTTACCTAGATCCAAATTCACGTTAAATTAAAATTGAGTTAGGTACAAGCAGGTTCCCCATAAAAGCATTAGAAGTAGAATTATTAAAAAAGAATACTCTGTGATAAATTTAGAACAAAATGACAACTCTAAAAATAAGTTTTAATATTTCACATATGCATTTTTCTGGGAAAAAAATTGGTAAAAATATTTTTAATTAATACTCCTATGTTGCAGCAAAAGAGAAGCTATTGCAGAAGAGAAGCGGATGGAAAATATGTTTTGAATACATATACTAGATCCACTGAGCTTTAAAATATGGCAACATTTGGCATGTTTCTAAGGCGTTATGTGAGCTTTTGTATGTATAAATCATGTAAAATCACTACTGCAATAATTTTTTCTCTTGTTTTTCAGAAACTCTTGAAGTTCGTTTGGTAGAATTAGTGGCAAAATAATGTCTCTGCACACAAAATGGTCAGAAAGTTGTCAGTATATTTGGACCAGAGAGTGAAATACAGTCCTAGTCAGTTTGTGAAATGTTGTATCTTTAAATGGTGATCAAAATTGCCTCCTAACCTAGAGACCCAGGACTAATGAAATATATACGATAAGCCGCAATCTCAGAGGCATCCTCTTCAAACAAGCTAAACAGGTGCAAGAACCATAGGGTTTGGGTACTATTTCAGGCTTGGAGGAGAATGTGTGTTCTGGAATGATTTAATGCAACATAATTGTAATTTACTTCTCTGACTCGCTTGGCTGTTTGGAACACTCTGTAAGAGGAGAAAAAGTCTGCCTACAGTGAAACCCAGAAACAAAACATAACTGTGGCTGCATGCGTTGCTATTGACACCTACATCTGGCCTCTGCGGATGGTTTGTTTCAGATTTGAGGCTAAAAGAGCTAAAACAGCTGGCCAGTTTTAACAAGAGAGAAACCAGCTAGGTACAACTGTATTTTGAAATGCTAATAATAACCTTTAATAGATTTCAACTAACAATTGGTATAATTTAGATAAATTGCTGCTGCAGAGGTAAGAAGAACTGACCAAGTTACAGCAAATCAGGCACCATGATGTGTTTCAAAAGCACTTGCATCAAACCATCTAGATTCAAGCAGATATCATTATTGATTATCACTTATTTTACTGTGAGTACTAAAGAAGACAGCCAAATGCTCCAACATATACCAAAAAGGATAATAGATTTTCTCTCAGGTTTTTGTGACTGGGAATAAGATGTGCTTCAGCATGTTTGTATGGAAACATGTATAGAAGAAAGGAAACAGAACAGGCTGGATTTATTCTCAGGGGAAAAAGGTTTAGGAGGTGAAGCCTAATAATGTCTCTTAAAATGTCTTAAGGTATAATAAAGAGGGCTTGAAAAAAGTCAGAGGTGTGAAAACAAAGAGTTTTCATATGCATGTATTCAGCAGTATGGAAACAATAACGTTAGGTATACTATGAGTCTTTAAATCCAACGGCGTTACTGGAGAAAATACTACACAAGGTTAAAAACCTAAAGTTTAGATTTTCAATTTGATCTACTGTGTTGCAATATCCTACCGTGATGCTACATTGACAAAGAGATGTCCTTTTTGTACAGGTAAGCAAGTATCACTTGCGTGGTATCTGTATTAAAAAATTTTGTGCTGTGTGAGGCTGTTGAAGTTTTACTGTTATAAAATATTAAGCATTTAGACTTAGAGCAGTTATCCATTTCTTCTTGTTCTTGGGAATAAAGGGGAACATTGCTGTGTCCTACCTTAGGTGTCTAGGGGTGTACATGTTAGAATTATTAAAAATCCCCATGGTGGTATGAAAACAGATAGATTATAATCACATCCTTGTTTATCCTTTGGCTACCAAAAAAAGGCTATGGTTAAGAGAATATTTATCAATGAGTTGAGAATGTGAATGGATACTTCTATATAATTTTGTTGGTATGCAATGAGCTGACAGGGAAGGATGCAGTGTCTGTCTGCTGAGAAATACAGATTCTCAGGTCTTGGTATGACTCCTGTCTCCTTGGTCGATTGTTATTTTTTATATTCTACTACTACACTTCAGTGCTTCATGAAGCACATGTGCTATGGGAGACCAAAGAATGTGGTTTCGTACTGAAGTACAACATGGCATTATTTGATGTGATCTGTTTTTTCTTGTCATTCAAACCCATTTAAAGATGTCTAATACTGCCAAGCTTGAATTGACTGATATCACTCATTAATATTTATCATCCCACTGCTTTTGTTTCTTATATTGTATTCCACATAATATTGCTGCTGACCAGATTAGCTATGGAGGTGGTGGTGGTGGTAGGACAAAACTAAGCAAAGACTAAATTCCAGATTTCAGACCAGATCTTAGAAATTGCCTATGCTTGTTTCCATTTTGGGAAATCTGGGAGGCCTGAAATGATAGCCGTGAAATACAGACATATCAGTGCAGTACAGGACTATTGTAGAAGTCCATATATTCACAAGCAATATAGAAAAGAGGAATATGAAGCAGTTATTTCTGACAACATAAGAACTATGCTGCTACCCCATGACACCGATCAAGTGGCAAGTTTAACAGAAATCAGAGGAAGTCCTCACTCATTTTATGCTGAATATAATCCACTTGTAGAACTCATTAAGATAAGATATTGTGGAAGCCAAAAGTATAAAAGAATTCATAAAGTTGTAACACAGATTCATGGAATTAAGTTCAGCTATTATTAAATGCAATTGTCCACATGAAAACTCCAGCTCAGAAAGTTTTACTTGGGAGGTACACCTTGGAGAGGATCCCTCCATACAGCCCCTGGTTCCTGGTCTTCAGTTATCCCCTCTTGGTCAATGTCATGGCCAAGAATTTTGCTCTGATTCAGTGTAGCAATTCTAATCTTTGTACAATATCGTATCCTGTAAACAGTATCCTGGTTTGCAACCATAAAGATACCATCTTTGGGTCTTACATGGCTCTTTTACTTACATGAAGTTACAAATTTGGCAATTCCTTCTGCAGTCACTGAATTCCGTACTCACAGGTCCCTTTCTGTTGTTTCAAAGTGTGTTAGCCATGCATCTATTGTAAAGATGGAATGTGTACATTATCTCTCTTAAACATAGGTGCAGAAGCTTATAAACTGCCATTCTGATGTTCCTGACTGGGAAACTTGCCCTCCAATGCACACATTTGGTACTCATACATTATCTTTTGGCTTCCTATCCACATGCCCATCTGTTGTGATGGCATTGTGCCTGCTCGCAAGATGGTGTGCCAGCTTCACTAGACAATGATGCCAATCAAATAAGAGTTGCTGCAAGTGCTTTCTTTTCTAAAAGTAGCCCCTCTCAAGTGAAAGCAATGCTATAATGGTGCCACTTGTCTCCTTTTTCCTGTTTACACCTGCTGACACTTATCCTCCAAGATAGCGTTAGAAGAGTAAAGGAGAGGAAGAAATGCCACATGGGCTGACTCTGGATTGTCAGAAAATATAGGCAGAATCACAAGAACAACTTCAGAAAGCCATCTTAAACACAAGGCACACTGACTGTGTTGATCGCGATGCAGGTCCAAAAGAAGGCAGAAAGAAGTATTTACCTGGAAAGAAATATTTGAGAGTAAGTGTATTGCTGGCAAAAAAAAAAAAAAAAAAAAAAAAAAAAAAAAGGCTTTATCTATATTGCTTATATATGCACAACTTTGGAACAGTAACCTATACAGCTGAAAGGTCCAAGTGCAGATAAACCTCTTTATTCTATTGCCTGTCAGCAAAGGGTACCTGTTCCACTCAGAAGAAACTGAGAATTATACCTAAGCAAAACCTGACATATAAGTCAAACTGTTTGACAGTTTGTTATAAGCTGTATAACCAGCTGGGACTGGAGAGAACCCACTTTCTTTGCTTCCATTTGTTATATAAGCAAAAATATGCATTCAGTATTTCACATCTGAATGTCTAGTGCCACTTTCTGTGTTTTCTGCTTTCTTTTGAAAGGATATCAACTCTGAGAGCACAAGCTTAGGCAGAATATCGAACATTTCTGTATAGTCTGCAAAGCTCTCAAAGGCGTTAGTACCTGGAAACTCATCTGAGAACAAAACAATGATAAAGCAAGACTTGAGGTTACAAATATTTTGTGCATTTATGCCATTTAAAAATGTTTATGGACTATAACTGAATATGTGCTAAGGTAATTCTGAAAACTCTGATCAAATCAAGACCCATTTTGAGTATATCATCTAATTATTCCCTTCAGAATGCTTGCTCAACTTGGTATTTTCCCCATCTCTAAATGGAGTTAGTAGTACCTTATTTTTAAATTGTGAAGTCAAGAGCTAATTATTGAATTTGCATAGCATATGGTAAGAAACCGTGAAAGCAGTTCCTGAGGTGCACAAACCTTGCATTATTAATCCACGGAATTACTGGGGAAAAATTAATCTTACACAGAAATAAAGAATGGCTCTCAGTTCTTACTTATGACGACCATCTTGATACTTGAAAGCCCCTTAATAGCCCATTAGCAACCCATTATAGCGATCTTTCTGCTAAGGTGACCATCTCCTATAATGACAGATGTGATTAAAAAGAATACAGCTTTATAGCTTTCAGATTGGTTAGCAGTCAATACAGAATGCAGGCATTCAAATGGCAGAAAGAGAAAAAACTCGGATTATTGTTTCTAAGAGCAAGCTGGGGAGAAAGAAAATAAAAGCTGACTAAAGGACAACTAACTTTTCACTGTTGCTGTATGGTGCGGCCCATAAAAAAACGTGCTTTCAAATTCTCAAATGTATGAGTAAAATACTGAAACAGAATAATTATTATTATTATTACTATTAAGCAGCAACTGAAGATATCAGTCTCTGTACAGGGTTCTTGTAACTTTTCAAATTATTTTTATCATTATTTCTTTTCTAGTGGAATATTGATGCTGCAAAACCAAACAGGATAGGTATCTATATGGAAAAGGAGAGTTTTTGAACTCTTACAGTCAACACAGACAGTAAGAAGGGCTGAAGATTAAATAGTCACAGAAGGTGAAGTGAGCTGCCTAAAGTGTCCAGAAAATTAAATATCAGATCTAGAAATACAATCTGGCTTCTGAGTTCCTGTCATATGTCCTATCTGGGTCAAACCATTACCTTTTGGGGGCAATAGGTTGGATAATGTCTAATTAGCTAATATTTTGAAGTGATCGGACCTGGGTAAGTAGTGATAGGACCTAACACCTATACAGAGACAAAAAGGTCCATGAACTCTTACTGACTCTGCAAGAGAAATACAAAGTTTATGTTCGTCGTTGAAACTGATCTAGGAGAGTATCTGATATTATATAAACACACTGTCTGTTCATGACTAAAGATATTTCACAATTTAAGAGTCCTCTTTAGCCATAGAAAATGCATAAAATCTCTATTATATGAAAAAACCTGAAAGCCAACTTTTAAATTTCACTCTACAGAGAGCAATAAAAGCCAATCATTGACCCAGAAAAGCTCAAATAAAGCTTTACTTACAATTTACATCCAAACAATTTACATCAAACATTTTCTGAAGAAGAGAGACATGAATGACTCACTGGAAAGTGTAATCTAGAATAACCCTTGACCTTTCGCACTCTCATTCAGGCTGCTGCTACCCGTGGCTGTTCATTGAATGCAAAAGCAGCTCCATTCTTCTAAGGAAGGCTTGAATCCATTGCACACTAGCGTTATTGGGACATGGGATTAACGCACTGTAAACAAGATTTATCTTATCACAACTCATAGCAAGAGACTGCTATGCGGAACTGTAAATTGTCATGAAGCTGTCTCCTTAGTCCTTTCTGCATTCATTTTTATTAGATTTCTTACTGCTTCCTTCAGTCATGTTTGCAGATTATTAAAAGTAAGAGTTTGGGAAAATGCAGTCTTTTGAGCTGTCAGCTCTGACACTGCTGCATAGACAGAATGCGTATAAATAAAATCCCTCCTAATATTTGCTTTAGTATTTTCTAGCATAGTATCATATGTAATTGTGCTGTTAGCGGCGAGTCCCCAGGTGAGATTGGAAGTGATTTTGTCTCCCTTGTCGTGGTCTGATGACTTTTATAATACTAAAGGAACACTTGTTTATTAGAATGGCAGGCTGGGAAAACCACCAGGTTGATGTTGAAATCACTTTGGTTTGTTAAATTCTTATCTTCATTTCCATTTTAACACTTCAGACTTTCTGAGTTTGTCAGCAATAAAGCACCTACAGCAATAAAAACGAAGTAATGGTAATAACAAGGGAATTCTGTTGAAGGCAAGGGAGGAACAGGAAGTTTGTTCATTCCGTAGAGAGATAAGGGAGAGACACATGGGATACCGGGCTATAATCACAGTTCATCCATAACTGTGTAGCAGCTTTGAGAAATCAGGAATTTAGTCAAGAATGGAAGCAGATAGAGCACACCTGTATCTTTGTCGCAGCCTTCTCTTGGAAGTCCAGCACAGTTGCTTAAGAGTGCTACTATTTTTATATCTGTTTGCCATAGCTGCCTGTGACCTTGTAGGAAATCTCCCTGCCTTGTGCTGGAAGGAGAACGTTCCCCCCTGCTCCCCAACTTTTGCTTTGTAATAATCTTACTCTTTTAGGAAAAGATAGCAACTCTTTCTCATTGCAATTTCTCTGCCATTTATGCCAGGAATTCCTCTCTGGAATATTTGATTCTTTGATCAGATGGCCTAAGTGCCTTCATAGTGTCATTTCCCACAGCAGGTAGCTAACAAAGCTTCTTTTATTGACAACAAAAATTTTTATGTCTAGCTCCTTCATAGTTTTTCTTTAGAAAGCAACAGCACCCCCAGCCCTCCTTTACAGAAGCCTAGAAAAAAAAAAAACAAACCCAACCCAACCAAAAAAAATCATTTCTTCTTGCTTGCTTGGGTTTTTACGGGTTTCCCATTCCTGATTCACAGCTGCCCTTCCTCCAGGGCAGAAGACCACCCCTGTAAACACCTTTGCCTGCTGTGACTCCTTAGGGAATTGTTACAGGCTCTAATTCTTCTAAGCCCCATCAAGGGACTTTATATAAGTAGTTAGGATATCATTTGTGGTAAGCTGTTAGGAATAACGCACCGCTGCTTCAAAACAAAATCTAATTAATCACAGAAATGAGTACAAGTGAGCAATTGCACGGAGATAAAAAGTATAATTCACGCAAATGGCTAATTATTGTCAGATTATTACAAATTTCAAAATCTCTTATGTACCTAAGTCACTTTTGAAAGTGCAGCTCCTATGTCACTTAAATAGTTTTGAAAATGTTATATTCTGATTCTCGTTTTTCCATTGAATCTATTTTATGTGTAATAAACCCTTGAATAGTTTATTTGCAACTGTCCGAAATAGCACACACTAGCACAGCACTGGATCATTAAATATTAGACCAATGTTAAACTGGACCAACTGAAATGCATGTTGTTGCCTGAGAAGGGAAAAAAGAAGGTTTTACTGTGCTTTGCAGATGTATGTTTTATGATAAATGATATTGACGTGATTTACGTTAATTGATGAGAAATCAAGTGTGTCTACTGTTGTCAGGATAATTAGACAGAAATATTTTGTGGTTTAGAATGAAAAGAGTTCTGTTTTCTTTCAGGATTGAGGCCTGGATATGAGAAGATAAATGACTCACAACACGTTTGATCAGATCCATTATATGTGGCTTTACACACCTTTGAATTCTGACTGAATTTTCAAAATGGATAGGGCAACATCGTGTCTTGGGGTGCACTGATAGAAGCAAACCTTTTGAAATACATGTCTTTACCAGTGTCGAGGGGGATTTAAACAGCAAAAGAGCTGGCTAGCTTTCCTCGAAGGGGTATTTTTCCAGTGGTGTGCTATCTTAAGTTTTACTTGTGGTTTGGTGAAGGTTTTGAGATACAAAATTGCTTTATTGCCTGATTGCCCTTCAAAGGAGATAATTCCATGGAGGTTAGTAGAAAGGGTAGGCTAAAGCAGGCATGGCCTCCTTGGCCATAGCAAACCCCAGGCAGCGTCTCCTTATGTTTGCCTGCAGGATTGAAGGCTGGTGCCATATTGGATGGAAGAGCATAGCAGAGGGATGGGGCGGGAACTGGAGGGTGATGAGCCAGTTAGTCCATGCTGCTGGGAAACCTCACAGGGATCTTGGACAGACGAGCAGATCCTGGAGCAGAGCAGGTCTTTGGAAGAGAGGAGGCACACGTTTATCTCATTCTGTTTCTGCCTGCCCTAGCACTGCACAGGCTTTAGCCCAAGTTGCTTCATGGTCAGGTTTAGACTCTATGCCAATGCCCTCCCAGTGACACCGCATGAAGCGCGTTTGGGAAACTAACCTTAACAGAAGTTTGTGTAATACTGGAACAGTTTGCAAACATCCTTACTAGTTCATGTTTGCTGTTGCAGTCAGGCACACTGGGCTGGATATACTATGGGCAATTTAATGTACCATTAATTCTACAGTTGAGCAAAGAGGAATTAAAGTAATAAGGTAAAGAGACTAGCAGTTAGGATAAATCAAAAGTAGAAGTTGTGTATATTTGGTTCTTCCACAGTTTAAAAGAAGAAATAATGATGCCAAAACTACTAAATCATAATACTTTTTATAGAATGCAAATTTTAAGAACGGAAAAGCCATGGTCTTCAAGGTGGAAGTGGGTGGAATGAGAGGTCTCATTGTCAAAACAAATTTTTAAATGAAAAAAACCTGTTTCACGGTCCATTTTTGTTACCATGCTTAGAAGATATTACAGAGCTGGAGAAGGACCTAAAAAGAGCAACCTGGAACAGTTCAGGTATTTGAGGAACTTAATTACAGAAAGCAAAATCAGGAAAACTAAAGCCATGAAAAAAAGAAAATAAAAGGTGACTCTACTGGTGTATTTAAAATCCTGAAGGAACAGAAAGTATTGACATTACAAGACACTTTGTAATTGTGGCAAATACAGGTGGTTGGGGATGAGAATCACTGCTGGAAAAAGGTCAGTATGAAAGAATTGGAGACAAATTTATTTACGCATGGAATATAATGAAAAAAGAACAAATAGATAGAAGGAGCTAACAATGCTGAAAGATGTGTAGTAAATGGAAGAGGAATTAAGAAAGTATATAGAGGAAGAGATGTTGTGAGACATGGTTGTTATATTAGGGGCTAGCTGAAGCTAAAGGGGGGTGATGTATTGCCTAGTGTTATATCAGTGCCTCCTCATGTAGTTTGAGGCGTAAAAAATGATCAGGGCAGCTGGTGTACTCCCCAGCCTTCACCCTGACACCTGACTGCTGCTCCTTTTTTCTTCTGTGTCCCTAGGCTCTTTCCAGACTCTCTCCTTGTTTGGAACAGGAGTGAGCAGGCCTTAGCCTTACCGGATCCAAGAGAAGCCTTTTTTGTTTCTAAAAGTAGCATGGACTTATTTTGCTATGTCTGCTGTAAAGCATCACATCTTGGAGACAAATCATTAAATTGGAATCTCAGCTCATTTGAAAAGGAGTCTGTCTTCCTAGATGGACGTTGTGGACGTTAGGAAAATTTGGAAGTGTGAACTGCAGAGATCCATGGTAACATAGGAAAAAAAACCACCTTAGTAATGACTAGCTATTAAAAATCTCACCATTTTAAGCTTATTTACAATTTATGTATAAACACTGTGAAATGTTTCACCTTCAATCATACATGTTTGATTGTTGTCATCTGGGGTAAGCTAAGTTGCACGGTAGAGAATTCCAGCTCCAAAACCTTAGATTGTCACTGTTTTCACTAACAAACTAATAGAATATAGTTTTCTGATTGTTATCGCTCAGCTACACAGACAAATCAATGGGAAAGTCTGATGCCATCTGATAGCAGTGTTGTTAACTGCAGATACTCCAAAGTCTTAATGCCAGTTTAAAAAAAGCGCATATTCTTAATGAAGTAATAAACGTTGGCTTCCCTTTATTTCCTTTTGGTTTCTGAGTAAAATTTAGGGAACATTCCTGTCGCATTTTTCAGCCTTTTTTTCCACAGCAAATAAAGTGTAAAAGTATATTCTCTCTGTTTTATGTAAGAAAATCAGTGTGTTCAGTGGGTAGGGCATTCTTGTTTCTTATGTTATGTTTCTGGTTCTGCCACGGCCCTACAGGGTGATTTGGATTAGCAGTTTTCCTGTACTTACATGCTTTGCAAAGTAGGTTGAAAGATGTGGGTGTGGGGTACTAGAGACCAATCATGTTATAGGGTTATCCGGATCCTGAAGATTTTCTTCTGTCCCAAATTCCTGGTAGGCACAAGAAGCACTGGGTAGATTTTACTCTCATCTCTCCTAATCCTTGGCATCATTCCTCAGACAGTCTGTGTATCTACTGGTGTAACGCGTTGCTTAACATTTACCTCTTTTATGTTTATATAATCATTATCCTGGCTTTCAGTAAAAGTTTATGCCAGTGCTCAACTTGTTTGGAAACATTTTCTTCATTTAATTTAATTTCTCTTCTAAAAGAATTAATTTTGAAAATGAAATCCGTATTTTATATTTCCTGGCAGTTCTTGCTCAGCCCTGGAATGCACACTTTCCCTCCCAGTGAACGGTATATCTGTGTTTTCCTTTCTGTAACCTGGGAAGAAATTTGGAACAGTATCCATTCCTCCATGTATTTTCTTTTAAGTTTTTGCTCTGAATTGGTCTTTTCTTAGTTTGCCTTAAATATAACAATAAGCAATTCTCATAAGAGAGATTTTCAAAGAATACCGACTATGACTTAGTAGTAATAACTTTATTTTCCATTCCTCACCCTTATGAAACAGTAGAGCTTCAATTTTTGTTACTAACTACTTAAGTTTCTTTAGATTACAAGGAACATATAAAACATTTTTGAACCCGTTTCTTTAAATCACCGATACTATTGGTGAGGGGAGGGCTTTGCTTCCAAAAAGCTTTTGTTCTCACTCTAAGTGAAATTGCTCATAGCATTTTAAATGTGAATTACAAACTAACAGAGTTTCTCCTTAGCAACTGCTGTCTCTGCCAGCCTATGAGCTGTATTCTGAGATTTGAATATGCAAAATGACTAGGTCAAGCTGTCTTGAGGATATAAAAAATATTGGATGAAGTAAAATTTTGCCTGAAATTAAATTTGTAGAAAATCAAATATCTGTTGTTTAGTTCTAAGCAGATGTTGAAAAGGTTTTCCTGGATGCCATCCTTATTGATAGTATGTCTTTTGATCTGAAGCCAAATAAGAAATCTGGATGTTAGTCTGGATTTGGAAATTTTCTTTAAATAAACATATTAGTTAAGTATGTAAATCTGCTTAACATCACTTAAGGAACATTGCCAGAGTAAGAAACATCTGGAGCTCAATATCAGCTAACGTATTAATTCACATTTTTAGTACGTTTCATCCAGAGTATTGTAGGATTCTGTTATCTCAATTGCTTAAGTCAGCTTTATCTAAAAGGCAATTAGTTGTAGGTTCTGTTGTTTACATTTAGACTCATATGAAACCCAGGGAGTATGGTTTTATAGGCCTAGTTACTTAGCTTTCCAGATCTGTTCAGAAGTAGGCCAATACACACTGTGGCACAAGTAAATCAGAGCTAAAATAACCATGGCTTTGAAACACCAGTGCTTTCTTTCACAGGAGACAGATTCTGAAAATTAATTGTTACCGTTAAGGATTATGAATTACATGGTCTGGTTTATTTATCTGAACTCGTCAACATGTAATTCCAAGAAAGGATTATTTGACCTGTTCTTGATAAGGATGTAAGTACAGATATCAATACAGCCTTCTGCCATAAAGCTTCCTCAGTTTCATGACTACATTTTCCCTTAAGCTTAAAAAAGGTTCTCAATCTAGTTCAGCTTTTAAATCTATAGCAAACCAGTTGTATGTTAGCATTTTCAAAACTGACGGATGCTGAATGTGTTACAGTGTGCTTTTGCTAGCATAGATGATAGGTGTTATTAACCCATGACACGTACCTTGTAGTTATTGAAGACAGAATGGCTAAGGGCTGAACCCTTAGAAGGGTGAAAAGCCTAGTAAATCAAGGAAGCATGTTGTTTAAGGAAATATTAATTATTGGTGGTGAGAAATTACTATAAATCTCTACACAAAAATACCATGTTGAAACTATGAGTCCAAGCCTTAGAACTGCACAAGCAAGCATGGAATTTGCACTTCTACGTAATTATCATGGAATCTGCCTAGTTCACATACTGTGTTCGGCTGTGCAGTTAAGATGACTAGGGAAAAAAAAGTGCATAAACTTCTCTGTGTATGAATTGCATGTATATAATTCTGAAACTCAGGTAGCAAGATTTATTTTAAGAATATAACTATCCCTTTGTTTCATTTTTTGCTGTGAAGTTTGATGATAATGGTATTATTAAAGTAAAACTTTGCAGACCTGCTGGAATTTAGGAAACGTATGAGCTCCACTTAATATCCGAAACAGATCCAGCCCTTTCTAGGAACTTGATAACGATGGAAGGTAGTTCAGGTTTTTGTACCTTAAAATTAAAGACCGTTTTAGCTGCATGCTCCTGCAAGAGGATATTTATGTTTTGCCTTTACTCCAACAGAAGAGGAGTGAGGTTCATACCAAAGCGTTGTGTGAATGCCCTTTTCTCAAGCGCTGTTCAATGTTCAGTGGGGTCACAGTCCCGTAGCTGTGAATCGGGAGCATGGGTCTGGTGGCCTTGGGCAGATCACATGACAATTTGGCATTACGCAGTGCTTGATGTGGCATCTGCTGATTAATTTAAATGCAGTCTTACAAACAGACTGTAATGATCAGTATTACTATTTTTAATAACTTTATTATATGTAACGGCTTTGGAGCAAGGATTGCTTTTCCATTGTTCGTACTTGTCATTGTGGAAGGAATACTGATTCAGAGTTTGAATTCCTTGGTGCTGCCATAAAATGAAAGCTAAATAACAATTTTCATAATAATTTGGAAATATAAGTCAGGTGATGACTTTAGTTTCTAAAGATGATTTTCTGTCTTGTTCTTGCTGCTTCTCTGACTATGGAAAGTTACATTAGGGAAAAAAGACTTGACCAGTTTTCAATATATAAAAGGAAAAACTGAAATGTCTTATGGTGAATCCAGGAAAGAATTTTAATATTAACTGAGCAAACAAAGCTCATGGGTATGAGCCTTTGTTACTGTTTAAATGATCATTATATTTCAGTGTTTTAATAAGTGGAAGTTGCTTCACAATGTACCTACTGTGTGAGTTAAGCTGTTCCAAATCTTTTTCCTGACTCAAATCAATTAAGTATATAGTGTATCAGTGAGCATCATTATTTGTGTATTTATACAGTTGCAGTCTCCCTCTAGAGAGTGTATAAGTTAGAAGAGATTTTCTCAAAGGAATAGACAAACTAGAACTGGAGCGCAAGAAATTACTAGCACAGTGTTGAAAAAGTGTTTCCTACATGAAACATAGAATGTGTCTTAATTTGTATCATATCCAGTAATTATACATGGCATTACTCAGCATGTCATGTACCTACTTATTTCCTTATAATAAGTTCTGTTTCTATATAATAGATTATAATTTTCTACTGGTCAAGATGAAAAAACAAGCTGAGTATAGTAACATATATAAACCAAAAGTAATATTTACTCATACAGAAATGTTTCCAATCACTAATTTTTTAAAGGACTCTCAGTGTTTGAGTGAGAGGAACCTCTCTCGTATTATTTTAAAATCTTTTTCGCATGCATCTCAGTGTTGGAAAAAGCAGTGGAGTCAAAGTAATCTTCATACTGGCTTCCTTATATAGAGGCAAAATATATTTAACAGGGAACATTACTGCTATTTTCTGTTGTGATTTTATTTAATTAATGTTATTTCATCTGTGTACAGATGACATACTGGGTTGGGTTCATAACGTCTGTTATTGTGAATCCATTAACTTCAGGTGAGATACAGCAGTATGCACAAGCTGAAACCTGTTCTTTGAATCAGATTACACCCATGCGTAGGCTTATTTGTATTTATGTTAGTTTGGATGCTCTCCTCTCTCTTGTCTTCCCTTTCTTAAAAAAAGTGAAGAAGCTTACCCAAGTCGTCGGGGAAAGCTAACAAATATTATGTGAAGAAAGAGTTATCTGAAAAGAAAGAAATCTGTGATACAGTTAATAGTTTTTCATCTACTTTGGGTGAAAGACATGAACTGACTGGTGCTCTCCTTGCCTTATTTGTTCTTCTGGAAGAAGCATAATAGGAGAAGGTGAGTCATTAGTGTGTTATAGGAAAAATGCAGCTCAGTAGTATGTTCTATTTGTGAAGCAGACTTGTTGAAAAGTGTACTGTTAGGAAAATACGATTGCATAGGCAGTGAAAAGTCTAAGAATACTTTTCAAGCCCCTAAATGACCAATTGTGTGTGTGTAAATGATCACCAATGTAGCTTTTAGGCTGAAAAGCTTTGACAGAGGTGTTCAAACAACTTCCATGGAGCACTGCAAAGACAAATACTCTTTCTAATGTCATTGGCGGTTGCAGGTTGTTATTTGCTGAATGAAAATGAAAACGCTTTCACTCACATAGAACACAGAATTTCATCACATTGGTATATCTCAAATAAGCTGTTGAAAAGGAAGATATTTACTGGAATTCAGAAAGAATTTTCTTGAGTTCTTATGTTGAAAATAGGCCCTCTTTCTCTGATGCATCACTCAGCAGGTGTCAGCACTGAAAATGTGGGCTTAAAATTTTCACATGGAGTCTCTGTTATATTATATTTTTTAAGAATAATAAATAATGGGTTTTGTTGAATCCAAGGAAGAAATTTGTTGTGACTGTAGAATGTGATTCTGTATAGGAACAACGTGTGGTAGCAAACAGCCAATGAATCATACTTTCCAAACAAAAACCAGCATATAAAAAAGATCAAGGTTTATTATGCCTCGCTCAGTATCAAAGAAAAACGTACCTGCAGATGCAATGTTAGCAAATTCATGGTGCACTGTTCACTTTTCCACAGCAGATGAATGACTGTCATTGATAGACTGGTCAGACAGGCTAGAACAAAATAACATTTATCTTTTACAGATCAAGGATTCACCTGCTCTCTTTTCCAAGAAAAACATGAAAGCTGGAATGAAGTTTTATTGGAAGTGATGCACCTTCATTGTCAATAGCAAGAAAATGACTAGTGGAGTGACAGAAGGTAAGCTCAATGTTCGTATTTAATATTTTATTGCTGAAAGGCATAGAATTCATCTGAGTCATTCATACTTTTAAGAGCAAGATTGAGCAAGACTCAGTGTTCAGTACCAAGTGATGAGGCAAAATGATTTTTCAAAATTTACTGCCTGGAACAAAATCATTTAACTGCTTGGTGTATCTCAGGGTGTGCACCATGGACTCAGCCACATGGAAAATAACCATGTGGTCCTCCTTCTACTATCTTTTCTCCTTCTTGCTGGATAGTATTTTTCTTTATGGTATACCTAATGACTCTTTATATTTGAGGGACATTCCTCAGTATGGTTAAAATATTCTCGAAAACCATGGGTTATCTTTGTACATTAGAAAAGAGCCCATCCACAGGGGTAGAAAACATCTTTGATCCACACCCCTTCCCCTCACCCCGCTTAGACTGTACCTTTTAAGTACAGGAGGAATGCCATAGTAAAATATTAGCATAAGGATATGTTTTGTGGACTTTGGTTGTCTTCCAGTCTCTCAACTTTCTTGACATAAAAAGTACACTGCCTACATAATGTACTACTTCCGTAAATTCAGAAACAAGGTAATTCCTAAAAAATGAATCTGAGAGCTAAGTCCCTGCTTTGGTTTGATTGCAGAAAAAGGTTGAAAAAAATCTTTGAGTTCCTACTGTGCAGACTAACTCATCTCCTTGTTCACATTACTGCATTTTTTTTGTAATACCAAATGTAAATCGGGGCTGGAGAACTGAATCCAGTGATAGCTCCAATAAGTACTCACTATAATTATAGTAGGAAGAGGCAATAACTTAAAACTATATGAAACAAGCAGAAGATAAACTTGGTGGTCTTATAAATCTAATTTTATCCAAAGATTTCCAAATCAAACAAGGACTTGCAGAAAAAAACCACTCTTTACATAAATATCTATTATTCTACAAAAAAAATTAGGGCTTCAAAAAAAATTAAGGGAAAAGGTTTTGTTTGCTGCCATGCTGTCTAAAGTGCATGGCCTTTGCAATGAAAAAATCCAGTATGGAAAGCAATTTTTCCAATGAGAGATGAATAAACAGTAAGGTAATTGTGTTTCATTTGCAAACTATTAAATTTGTGATAACCCTATTTAAACACTATGTTTCTCTACTGTACTTATCTGATATAATTCTTTATTTGCAGTATGGCCATGTTCTTTTAATGTATGTTGTCACATCTCTGATAAAATGGAGTTGAGAGTGATGACAAAACCAGAAACATCAGGGAAATGAAAACAGAAAAACTAAGTGTCAGATCGCAATCAATGGATCACTTAGGCCAATTATGCTTAGGAAATGAAAGTAGTTCGGATGATGTAATTTGCAGATGATCAGGCTGGTGAAGGGAGTCGATGCTGGTTCCCTTAGGCTGTTACGGAGATGTCTCTGCAGATGTCTGTCCCAGAAATGCCACACATTGAGGAGAAGCTGTCAACTCCCTGAGGTACCACCCACTTCAGATGAGATAGAAGAGGGCATATGCCCTGTGGCAGTGCCATCCATTAGAACAATCTGGGTAAGCTACACTGTAAAGAAATGAGCAAACTGGAACAGAATGAAACATGAATTGTAAAGCACAGAGAAGTTCTCCTTCATGTCAGTTTAAGGTTCCTGGCTCAGTCCAATCTTGCCACCTCTCTGGTGACACATAACTTACTCTGTTTTGCCAGGTCTGTCCTTTCCCATTTGTCCAAGTTTACTTTTTTGTCACTTCAACTTAGCCCATTTTCCTTCTTTTATGTTTTCTAGTGCAATTAGTTTAGTGATTTTGCTCTCTTCCTTTTCACATCATATCAGCTAATCACTTGCCTATATTTCTGCTGGCTCAGTTTGGCTAACGTTTCTCCTATGCAACAAGTCAGCTTTATGCTTTCCCTCCTCTTAGCCCTGCGCCCCCTCCCTCTTATTTTTTATTAATGGATTGCACAACTCTTCACCAAGAACCTTGACATATCTTAAAGACGTTCAATAATTAAGCCCCACAATGGGCATCCGTATAAAGGATGCAATTATATTATCTGTTTACCAGATGGCTAACCAGGAACAGATGTAAGTTAGGTAAATTGCCTTGGGTTAAAAGTTGGGGAAAGGCAGCACCGGGAACAGAATCCAGAGTCAGTTGGGTTTCTTTGCCAAAAGCTTGTAGTACTACGAAGAACATATACCAGCTGTTGGGGAATCACTGTGCTGGCCCAGAATTGTCCTGTTCTAGCTTGGAGCTTAAGATCTATTATTGAATAGGCTTTCGAACTCAGTCCTTGCCCTTTTCTTTCCTAAGGGGACAACAGAAACATCTGAACTTGTAAACTTAAAATAAAAGTCTGGCTATGTTTTCAGGTCTCTCCTATACTAGTTCTGTAGGTTAGTGAGGTCTAGGCATAGGTGGATTTTGTATTCTAGAATGTATATTACCATCAAAACTGTTTCAAGAAGAGAAGGTCATTGTCTGTCTGTCTATCTATCAATCTATCTATCTGTCTGTCTTAGTGTAAGCCAGTCAGACAGCCTGTCCATAGCATCAAAAAGCCAGGCTAGATTTGTTATCTGTGCGACCATCTGGACTACATACTGAATTCTCTGTCACCATTAAACAGACGAATCACACTTTGTAAATAGTGACTTTAAGGGTTTTTTTGCTAGAGCTACTTGGTTTGTGAGGCTGGCAAATTCTTCAGAAGTCCTTGTAAGATAAGGTCTTGATGTCCATGTTCATCCTGTTATCACGTGTATGACCCTCTTCGATATGTAGAATATTGAACAGAACACAATCTGTAGAATATTCCAGATGCAGGGTCTGCAGCACATTTATGGAAGAATTAACATGGCACTCTAAGGATTTTCATGAAATATTTTAGGATCATTTTAAGCCTTTGCGGGGGGTGGGGAGGGGGCAGTGTGACATTGCAGACTCATAGTCATTTCATGATCAATTAATACACTGTGATCTTGAAATCTCCTTTTTGAGTAGGCATTCTCAATTTTGATGCTGGGAATTAATCTATGAAGGATAATTCTTATGATGGACAAAAGTACTGATTCTCTGCTGCAAGAGCTGTAGGCCAAAGCATGATCATGTCTACGAGGTTGGTCCCATCACCAGGCATTGTGTCCCTGCTCTCACTGTCCTAAACTGCACCACATCTGTGGAGGGAGAGCTGGTGTGCAAAATATTTCATTATTCAGTTGTAAAAATGAAAAAATGCCTTTTGGTCATTTTGCCTTTTGGCTTCTGGTGCCTGCCTTGAAATATTTGTGGGTTCCTGGATGTTTTCTAGTATGAACGCTGAGGGAAGTAGTCTCCAAGCATTTGGTATTCTCAGCACGTTTCCAAATCTTCAGGAATTAGTGCCTTCCAGTGCCCAAGGTGGTGCCGTGCAGTAGGGCTAGCTGCAGTATCTTGCATAAACTCAGTGGAGTTGCAGATCTTTAGAGGGGCCATTTGAGGTTTTGGCATGAGAAAGATTAAATGCTGAAATATAGATTGCCTTTCTATTTTGTGGAGAAAAAAAAGCCCATCCATATGAAATTGTGCTCATTACTGAGGAAAATAAATTCTTGTCTGTCAAGCAAATGGCCAGGCTTTAGAAGTGGTTAGACTTGCACATCAATTACTAGGGAAAAACAACACCTGTGTACACTAATTATTTCTTTAATGGAAGGTTTTCAGATATAGGATCAAATTCTCCACTCACATCAATTGTATGCCAGAAAAATTCCATTGTTGTCAGTGGAACAACTACTGATTTACACTGATAGGTGTTAGAGTAAATTAGATGAATAGTATGTTATGGCGCACAACAGGAGTGTCATCATAATAGGCGACAGCTTTAACTTTTAAATAGATACTTTATATATTCTTACATGAGCAATGTCCCTTTAAATACTGTTTGAGTTAAATTGAGTACAGTTTTGTTTCTTGTCTTTGTCTCATGTTTGTTGACTTTCTACTCTCCTTACTACTGTCAAAAACATTTTGATGCTATAAGTAAGAGCGTGGATTAAATACATTCTTTGTGACAAGCAATGTGCAGTGTACTCACTTCTTTTGTCTAGAAGATATATTATCTTTTTTATTATTTTGAATCTGCACTCTTCCATTATTCTGAAGATCAGTAGAAGTACATCTGAGACCCAGTTATGAAAAAATGATGTGTCTGTGTGTATATATATACACCATATACATGTATATAAATTCTGCTTGTGACAGATATATGCTTGCACCTGAAAATATCCACAGTCGTACAAACTACAATTTTAAGGAAGTTTCAGACTCTGTTGTTGTTTTTATTTACTAGAGGGGTTCCGTATGATGCTGTGATACAAGATCTTGTGTTATGATGAGACTGCATATGATTAATAGGATAAATCAATTAGGCTTGAAGTATTCCTTCTGGCTAAAGAGTTAGGTGTACAAAGGGCCAAAACTGGAGGCTCATCATGCATTGGTTGTACCTCTCTGTGCCCAGGCACGTGAAGAGTTGTGTCCTAATTCCCACCACAGCGAAGCGTTCTGCAGCGTCTGATGTTCTGGCAGGTATGCTTATGATTTATACAGATATGGCCAAATCTTTTGCAGGTGTAAGTTGACTTGAGTGAAACTGTGTCTGTTTGCATTAAAGGAAAATTTCACCTACGATGTGCATTATAGCCATCGCACGGGGAGACTGATGCTTTTTGAAAATCTGACCTCGTCACTCCCCGTTGTGCACAGTACAGTAGGAATTCACTTTAAATAAAACCAAGATATAAACAGGAGGAAACATCAAGGGCAGTTAGGTATATATTTTAGGTGCAGACAGCAAACGCTGTTGTATATTTTCAAGTTGTGTATTTTCACCGAATACCGTATTAGGCCAGTGATTTGCAGGCAGGAGAAAGACAGAAAAAGAGTCCCTGTGTAACTGTCCTAGGGCTTGCAAAGTCCAGTGACTGTGAGGTCTCGTCTCATCTCAGGCAATTCTGTTTTATATTTGTCTTCATTATTGAGCATGCTTCATATTGTCTTTCTCAGCTCACTGCAGTTTCATTTCTTCATTTTATGTATCAGGAAGCTGGACAAAGTCAGCTCAACTGGCAGCAGAATTTAGACTTTTATTAAGTCAGATAGAAATCATCTCACTCAGTAATCTGGAAAGATGGTGAGAATTTGTGGGTTTGGCATGATGGTCTTTTTTAATTACTGTGGATTTCTGATCTTCTACATTTCCCTGCAGTTTAGCATATAGTTGTGAACTTGCAACATGAGTGTCAAACTCCCCTCTAGTGGTTGCTCTACACAGAGAATAAACATTAATTTAGCTTGATGACAAGTATTTAACTCTGGGCTAAAAAAGATGGCAATTCATGTGAGATTCTGATGATTGTACACAGCAAAATTTATTTTTTGTCTTTCTTCCTCTTTTAACGATTTAGTTACTTCACATGTTGAAATACTGTAATTAAAACATGAATCATTGTCAAAACAAACAAACAAAAACAACAAAAAAAAGAATTATGACACTACACTCTGCAAAATGCGAATGTGCCACCTATTGGTGATGGCTTTGCACTTCTTGATCACTCGTGCCAACAGGTCAGCAGCAATGTCACAACGAACGATGTCTTTTGTCCCACACAACACAACAGAGCTGCACACAGCTCCCTGCATAGTTGTATTAATGCAGTACTAGTGCTGCAATAATATAAAAGCAAGAATTGAGCAATAAGTGTGAAATAAAGAACTGAGTGTTAAAAATGTGCAAAGAATAGAGTGACTCATTAAGTGTCATTAAGATTAAAGAGTTCCATTTCTTGCTAACAGAGTTCTCAGCAGCAGATTGTGAAACCAGAAATATACTCTACAAGGCAGAAGTTTTTTGCTATGTGTGAAGAGGAAAGATATGGTGAACTTGTATGTTTCTCAGCCATCTGAGCTGTAAATTTGCACCTCTACAATCCTCTCGGAGAATCTGTTAATAACTTTTTGGAAGCTATTCTGCTCAAATCTTATAAAGCAGTACGATTGGACCCTGCCTGCACAGGGTCCGTGCATGGAAAGGAAAAAGCCCAGGGACATCTGACTTTGCAAACTCTTTTGTGAAGGTTTTATTTCTCAGTTTTCAAAAAAAGCCTTCATTCATCCTTTATGCATATTCAGAATTATATTTCTGTCAATTATAGGTTTTACACAGGTACCTCTGGTCTTCTGTAAGTGCTAGTAATTACACTTGTGCATGCAGACATGGTGACTATATTTTAAAACTGTAGTTCTTCTAATTTAATTTTCTTATGGCTTATATGGCAGTTACCAATTTTGCATGCTCTCCAGGATAATATTCAGTCACTGCTTATGGTACAGTACCACCTCTACTTCATTTTATTTAGTAGAAAAAAATTTACTGGTAATGTTATTAGTTTCCTCAGCCTAAAAAAGAGAAAGTGCTGTTACGTAAAAATTTTTGAAACATGTTTTTGCTCATAATCTTGCTGCTGCCTCACAGCTTAATTTTGATAGTGGTTTGGGGTGGTTTTTTTTTGCGAGTAGCTCAGCTTAGTAAAAGGACAGAGTCAACCCTGACTGGCTGCAATAAGCTAAGCGCTGGCGTGTCACATTAAATGTACACACCAGAATGCAAGATGTCAATGAAAACAAAACCAGTTCTGGAGAGATAAGGTAATAATGATAGCTAGCATACGGCGAGCACGATTAAAATACACCACAGTATAATATTTGACTAATCATCTAAAAATATTGTTTTTCCTTAAACTTGAGATTTGTCAGAATAACAAAACAACCCAGCAACCTAGATAAAACTTGGAATGAAGAACCAAAAAAGCACATTTGCAGATATGGGGTATGTTGTCATACCCATAAACATTGTAAAGCAATAGCTGTGTCAGGTCCTCTTAAAAATAATATGCTTTCATCTTATGTCTTAATGTAAGACCGTCTTTTATAGCAGATGTTCTGGGAGTGCTCCCTCCCTTACGCAATGACAGAAGCATACCAATGCTCCTAGAGAGGTTTACCTTTCAGAACTGACAAGTGTTAAAAGAAAAAGGGGGGTGAGAACAGGTTTATAATCTGCATCACAGATATGTGGGAAAGGGTTTTAAAATATACTGTGTAAGAGAGAGGAGAAAAATCAGACACGTTAAATAAAATCTATATAAATAGTAACAGTGAAGTCATACAATGATCTTTAGCAAAATAAGCCCTGCTAAAGCAGACCATGAGCAATGAGAGCCTGCTATTTCTTATGGGATGCAGTGATAAAGAAATTACATACTTATTTGAGAGGAACATAAATAAAGATTAATAGGTTAATGAGTTATTTTCCTTTCATTACTATACTATTGTACTTTATTATAATTGCTTTGCACTCATTTAATTAAATTTGAACTAGGGCCAACACAAGATAATTTGTTTTCCCTGTACTAAACAATGAGTATGCAGATTGGAAGTACTGAAGCAGTAATCAGCCCTCTGTTTGCAACACTTTTCTACTCTGAGTAGACATTATAATTGATAATTTGATTGTTGCAGCACTCCGTGCAATATATTTTAAAGCAACATTAACATAATGGAAATTATGTTGTGTGCCTAATCCTAGCTTTTCACTGTGTAAGTATACGAATCTCATTCTGTAATGAATTAGGGCGCTATCCACCAAACATTTATACAACCTTTACACGCCTCATTTTGGAATAGAGCTATCTGCTTCTAGTCTCCATTCAATGTCTTCCCTATCAAGTTATATCAGTTAAGTTGTACACAAAAAGAGCAAGAGTCACAAGCTAAAATAGCTAAGCTAAGCATTTCAGTAAAACCTGATTTGTTCTGACATGAATCTGTCATTAAAATTAAGTAGATTTCGTATAGTCCCTGTACAGTTCTTGCATTGTTTCAAGGGAAGATGTTTATCCAGTCCTTTAGGATTTATCTTTCCATTGTCTTTTTCCAGCTTCCGAGAAACCTGCTAGCAATTGACCTGAGCAGCAAAAACATGATGTGACTCAGATATCAAGGTAGGACTTTTCAATGCCTGTAATCTAAATAAAGTTACCTCAGGCTCCCTTTTTTTACACTTTTATATATATTGGACTTCTTTAAGAAACAGAGAGTATCATTTGTGCATGTTCTACGAGAATAAAAAGAACGGCTGAGCTTCTTTTGATCTTTATCCCAATCACATGCCCAACATGCACTTTTAATATTTAGCTTTCTGTTGCCCCCAGTACCTGCTGAGGAGTTAGCCTTTCTATGTCCTGACCAAATGAAGTCCTGAGAACTGTGGGACAATCCTGAGCAGTTGTGGGTGACCTCAGCAGTCACCAAGGTTACCTTGCCTTTCAAGTTTGGGTCGTGTAAAAGAAGTGGAAAAACAAAGTGAAGTGTGATGACTTATAAAACTCTGCCAACATTGAACTTTATTTGTTTTCTGACAAAATAAGAGTGCCTTTGCTTGCGTAAATGTTTGAGTCACCTCACTTAATATTTGCCTATTTACTTCTATGGCCTGAAGTGTCCCTGTATTAAAAAGGTGAGTTGTGGGTTTGCAAAATAAGTTCAACTTGTTTGAGAAAAGTGTTGTAGGGGAGAGTATTTCACTTATTGTCTTTTAGGACTGAGCTTGCAGAGCCTATGATCTTTCTTGTGTAAGGAATCCTACTGAAGAATAATCACGATTAGTATTTTAGAGAAGAAGTCATGATGACATTAAATGCGCCTGTCGGTCTGGTTGGAGAGCACTGCCAGTGGGTGTGGAGTGGTCTGGGTTGCCTGCACAGGCTTCTTTTGTTCTCTACCATGTTTCCAAAGGAAGTTTTTGAAGGAGACAGGAGGCCCGACTGACAGGCTTGACTTCACTTTTTTATTTTGGTTCTAGTGTGTCATTCTTTTTTCTCTTGCTAATGATTATTTAACATTGTTATAAAACCCAATATGTTAGGAGAGCTGCCAGTATAATAATCCCGGACCTGAGAGAAAATTAGAATCAGGACAGGAGAAACAAATGGTGTTACATGTATCTAAAAAGGTGTCAGAGAATGCTCCCTACCTCACCACCTGGCTCTAAAACGCCTGATCCTCTGAGAGGTTCTCTCTCCCTTGTTATGGTCTGAGACTATGTGCCACACTTTGATCCTTTCGGAACTTCTGCAATTTTCCAGCCATGGTATATGCTGGAGGAATTCTGCCCCGATAGTGTCTCTCTCACACATACTGGGTTTTCACTAATTTTGGCCTTCAAGATCTATTTAAAGTCCAGAAGTAATGAGGTGGACTTTGTGTCAGTAAAATGAGATGGAGCTGACTGCCAGTGATGGTGAGGCACCGCACGTTGGGAAGGAGCCTGGAAACCAGGCTACCTTCTGTGAGTTAGGATGTAGCGAGCTCCTCTCTTCTTCATTCAAAGCCTGTAGGCAGGTTTCTTTCCCACAGATAATAGCACAAAGCACAGAAGCCTTTGTAACTTGTCTACTGTTAGGCCTAACCGAAAAGCAAGACTCTGAGTCTTAGTAAAGGTTGCAATCGTCCTCAGTACAGTTCAGGTTTGCAATAAAGGCTGGTGCCTTTCAGCAGCTTTTGAGTTTCCCAGAGATAGGCTTTGCCTGAGCAAGGAGACATGGAAGACACAGCATCATTTAGTCTTCGTCTCCAGGAGAGGTGGGATTTTTCCACATCACTTTAGAATTTGTTACAGTGGGTTACGCCTTCAGAAAAACTAATTTATGTGTCTCAAGTAGCAAGTGGATCATAAGTGCTCTCTCTTTTTATACAAAGCCACTGCTATCAGCACACAAGGCAAATCCAGGGAGGTTTCTGTTTTCCATTTACCGTACTTTTCAATTGATTGGTCAGTGGTGTGTATCCTTTTTCAGTTTCTTTTTCCCTCTCTTTCAGACTTGGAATATCATTGCCTGAAATCCTGAGGGTAACATTATAGATTTCTTTTTCTTTCACACAGAGACCTTTAAACACACAACATATCTGAATTGCCCCTGCATCTAGCTTTAATTCAGTCTGGGTGTGTAGCCCAAATCACAGACTGAACACTATGATATTGCTTCTTTACACAATTTAAAAGGTTGGACTAAAAAGGGAACAATCCTTTTCATAGGTGTGCATAATAAATATACCGTGACTGGAGATGTAAGAATGGGAGAATATCTTGATATGAGGTGTTATAACGGAGTTAGGTTTATAATTAAATAATTAAATTTAAAAGTGCATGAAGAAAAGCTCTAAAAAGCATGAGGATTACAGAAAGGTATGGATGGAAATAAAATAGGAGATTTTCAAAGCTGAAGTTTTGTAGCCAGAGAATGATACCTGCCATCCCATTTATTTGGGATAAATTAAATAGCAGCTGAGATTGCTGAAATGCATATATCAATCATCTCCAAGATAAAGCTGGTGGGGAAGATTGAAAGATTACAGAACAAAGGGATGCGTGTAAGCAAAAGGAATAAAACAAAATAAGTTTGTGCAAAGGGCTAAAATAAATAAGAGATTTTCTGAACACAAAAGAAACGAGGTCACTGGAGAAAGCAATAGTTTGAGACATTGCACAGGTAACCCACCTTTGGTTGAGAGAAATACATTTTTCAGATTTTAAACATTTTGACTCAGTTTTCTCAAAGAAGATAAGGATAATACAGATAAAAGAGCCACGGAAACAGACTCTGAATACTGACAAAATCCAGGACTTTAAAAAATCAACCCAGATTTCTGAGAGAAGTTAAAACACAAGGAGGCATGAAGATGCTGAACATGTCATGGGAAATAGCGGCAGGCTGGAAGTGCCTGATGACTTGAAGTATAGTCAAAGACTCTTAATTCTTGGCAGATTTTAAGTCATGACAGATGTTTTGGATAGTCTGTGGTTACAAGAGAATAGTTTTGTGCATAGCAGTTTTACACATAGCGTTTTCCATTATCCTTATGTACTACGTGCTTTTTTTCTAGTTTGCTGTAGAGAGAAGGGCACTGAAATGGCACCAAGTTGAGGGTGGTGCGGAGGAGCAGTGATGAGAGGCCACATCCTCATTCTGTTTGAGTAGGGTATTTAATGGTAAATTTCACAAGTAGAGCAGTTGAGGAGGAGAAAGGATCTATCAAAGCAAGGTCTCCCAGCGCTTTGCTAGTGGTTGTGTTCATCATACCGTATATAATCTAGCCCAAATTTTTCTATTATAAATACAGTAAGAAAAAATAGACATATGGAGTTTCTGTACAGGCAATTTCAGGTTGTATATACTCTTAAGGAATATGTATCCTATTCATCATCATCTCATATAGTTCCAAACACTACATATATGTAAAGCATCCCTCGAAGGAGGAAACACAAAGATATATAACGACTTTTTTACGTGGAAGTAGGGGTAATTTTCAGAAGCTGACTTAAAAATCTGAAAAGACACAATGAACAGTACTTAGGAGAATAGAAAAGACCATAAGCTCGCAGTCAAGTAAAGAATGTATAAAATATGCTTTCAAAGACAGCACAAACCAATGGATAGCAGTAAGGCTGTGGAGTTTTCAACAACAACAAAAGAACAAACAACAAAAAGAATAATGGCAAACTGTGACATGCAAATACAGAGTGTTCATGTAATCTGATATTGGTGAGAGGTGATAGTGTTATGGTAGTGCTCAAAAGACCAGTCTCTGGTTTTAGTTATTTTTTAAAAAAGTTACTGTACAAACGGACAAGGTTCAAAACCAATGCTAGTATGGTACGAGGGCAGAGAGACCTTAGTTGTTTGTTACAGTTAGAGAAAGCAGGTCTTTAGAAGAGGTGGAATTAAGAGGTCATCTCGTTGAGTCAGAGATAATTCTGAAGGGAATAGGCAGGATAAATACTACCAGGCGAGTTGAACTCTTCTGAGATGCAAGAACAAAGGAGCATAAACTAAAAGAAATGAATGGCAAAAATTTGTAGTTGGGATTTCTTACACAAATAGGGAGCAAGTGCATATATAAAATATTTCACTAATGGCAGCAAGAGGAAGAAATAACTGAAACAATAATTTAAAGGGTTAGTGTATCTAAACTCTAAAACATAGACATTTAACATTAGCATTTAATATAAGCTGTTTTCTTTGCAAATAATTACGCATAATCTTTTTGTAAGGCAGCTCTAATTTAATAAACAGTAAAATAAGGCAGAAGAACTTTGAAATAGAAATTGTCATTTACAGGTGGTCATAATTCTGGTTATTGGAAATTTTTCTGCAGCAATTCCCCAGCAGCAGAAGTGTGTTGTGTGGAAAGAGGGAGTAAAAATTACTTCACTAAATATACTTTTGTGTCTACCATTTATCCTGTTTGAAAACATGTATAGCAGAAGGGATTGTCTGATGTATGGGTCATCAGAGGAGTTACTTGTTTCTTTAAAAAAAAAAAAAAATTAATTTAATTATACATCTGTGCAGAGGAGTACACAAATGCACACATCAACTAAAACACAACACAGGAATTAGCCTGATGTAGCTCTGAAGAACAGTGGCAAGAGCACTTCAGGGATGGATGCTTCCCAAGAGCCTCCCTGTTTAACCAGCAGCTCCCCTTACGCTTCAGCCATGGTCCTCTCCTGTAGCACAGCCCTTAATGTGCTAACTGAAATGTGAAGCAAATGGGACACGTGATTTTTTTGCCAGACACAAACAAACTCCGGTTTAAATGGTAAAACGGAGAATTGTGTCTGTAGGTGCCACAGACTGACATGCACTATATTTGTTGTTATGCTTAAGGGTCACTCAAAAGCTGAGATGAGGCTGTAGCGTCCTGCCTGGAACTGGGAGCCTTTCCGCCAGAGTGATGATGGATCGTCAGGTTCACCCTATCAGATAGAAATCTTAATCTTGAATAACTGAAGCTCAGGTATCATGCAAGACCACTTCTATTCATCCAAAGATGACCATCTATATAAAAGCTGTCAGCAGAGGTCCCTATGGTCTGCCGAAACCTGGATCTTCCATTTTTCTTTGAGGATATGAAGATGGGCAAAAATGTAGAGCTAATAGTAAATGATGAAGCAAATTGAAGAGTGGAGAGTGATGTATGATTGTAAAGATGATTGAACATTGAATTGTTGTACATTGAAGGAGCTAGGAACATCGATTATTGTTGATGTTAAATATTAGAGGGGGGGCATCCACTATCCAGGACATGTGCTTTCTAGTGTGTGTGCTTGAGAAACTGAAATATATGTGCATAACCCTAAAAAACCCTATAGACTCAGAACCCTTCCTGAAACGTGCCTAGGTTGGGTTTTGCTTCACTAAGCTCATAGAAACAATAGGATTCTCCCTCCTCCTTCTCAGGCAAAGTAGGTCCCAAGTTGATTCAGATCCTGGTAACCCAGCCTGAAGAACAAAATATTACTGAAAAGAGGGGGTACGCTGTCTGCAGTAGAGGTCTGTGCCAGGGCTGCCGCTCTTACAGGCACATCCAAGCTGGCTTGAAATTAGATTGCTCAGCTAGTAATGTAGCCACAGCAGCACTGAGCCGGCATAGGGCAAGTTGTTTACCCAGTTTTTCAGCCATGGAACAACATTCACATCAGTGAATGCAGCGGAGACATACCCAGAATAAGAATGTGATTTATTCTTTCAATGTGAGAAGCAGCTATATGTTCAACAAAGGCTTTCCTTAGACTAATGGCCAAAGTAGGCCCCAGTGCAGCTCCTCTATAGACCGAGAAGAAAAGATTGTTTGTTGAGGCCCAACTGTCCCCAAAACCCAGTCTGCTGAGCGGATTCCGTCATGTATGAGTTCTCTGCTCACTTCATTGTCACGGGTGTTTCCACAAGCCTGCCATGCGCAGCATAACTAGGGAATTTACTACAGCAGTTGCTGATAGAGCAAATAATTCAAAGTCCTGTCACATCTTGAAAAGAACAGATGACTGCTATAAACCAGTTTAATATATATATAAGATATTGTTTACCGATGGAATACGGGACAATGTGATTTTCCACAGAACCTCTCATTCTCAAGGAATGGCAAAGTATTTAATGAAGGAATGAGTTAGAGTTGCGGTTGTTCAGTCCAGAGCATGGCTGGTTTAGCGTTTCAATGTGGAATCATTATGTGCTCAGCAGTAGGTCACCGGGCTGTGGCCAGTAAGGGCTGTCTAGCTGAGACAGGGGACCCTGGCCCTGACACTGTCTTTGTCCTCTTGAACTGTTTGTGGTATTGCTCATCCTCTCCTCGGATGGGAACCAGAGGAAGAAAGAAGGAAACTTTTGTTAATTCTTAGCATTTCCCCAGTGCTAGTGACAATAACTTTGACCGTGTGCCACCTTTAATAGTTAATTGCAAGAGCTGCGATTGGGTGAGCCCTAGTTTGTGTGTAGGAATTCTGCTCTCCACCACTCTTTTCTTGGTCAGCATGTGCCTCCTGTATTCTTGTGAAATGAATATGTGGTTTCCTCTTCCAGCATGGGTAGCTACCCTTCTGGAATAGTTGAAATAGCCGAGGAGTAAAAGTACACCATTTGCTTTCCAGGGTGACTTGACTTCAGCTGAATTTGAAAGCCATTTATGCATCTAATTCATGTAAACTGATGGTCCTGAAAATTGATGCTTTTTAAATCCAGTTTATAAGATCACTCATTTTGGATGCTACTCATTTCCAGCCTTTTGGAATACTGTTTTTATTTCCGTATCTCTAGCACTGATTCTTGGATGTAACATTGCTGCATTCTTTGCCTTTCCTAGTATTCGGTTTAGGTTGTCATTACAGAAAAGCAGGACCGCTCTTCCCAGCAATGAGGTGTATCTCACCAATGCAAGGACATTCAAGCATGTGATGCAGAGCAAACAGTTGCGCTTGCACAACCAGCTTGCATGTTTGAACTGCCCATTAGTATGGGTTTGGTGCTTGCACAATTTGCAGTAAACTTGGCTGGAAGTATAGGATGGGAGTAATTGCTCGAAAACAATGGCGATCAGCTGAAGGAGGCAGCGTAAGTCTGGGAAGCTTGCGGAAGACAGGAAAAAAATGTATGTATGCAGTTGTCTTAGATGAAGCTTGGTTATAAACCACGTGCTAGAGCAGAGACCAGTCCAAAAAGGGCTAGAACTGCTGAGCCAGAAGATCATGCTGCTCATGTGACATAGAAAATGATTTTGCTCTCTTCTGCTGCCTGCCATCTCTGAACAGCCCGTGCAAGTTTTCCATTAGTGGGGGAAATTTATTTAGTTGGACTAATATTATTCTTCTTTTGTCTGTAAATAATACTAAGGTGGCAGTGAAATTACAGCTTTTAACTTTTGAGATCTATATGACCTGAAAACAATGGAAATAGCTTTTGCCCTCTGCTGTTGTCATCAGGGGCGCTCAAATCGCTCTCCTTAGTCTGCAGCAGACAGTATAGTTTTTATAATACCCCGGGAACCTGAACCACAGTGTGGGTTAAACAAAGCCTACCAAAGGTTGCTGAGCAGATGCATAGCCTTGGATGTTGCAGGCAGTGCGGCTCATCTCGGAATCGCAAGTGCATCCTGAGTTTAGTTCTGTGGCAAATGAGGCAGAACTCCAGGAGCAGTGTATCTGCCTGTGGTTGACCACGTGGTACCCCTGTACAGGCACTTTGGCTGTGGTAGCAGCACGCTGTAGGTAGGTAAATGTTGGGTTTGTGACAGAGGTAGCTGGAGGCAGAGTTTCATTCCAGAATGCTCTGCAGATTGTCTTAGTGTGCAGCTCTCAGCGCAGGCTGATGCCCAGCCTTTATGAGATTCTGACTTGTTTTTTTGTCACATGCGTGATACAGTATGCAGGCACTGGCAACGTGCAGCTGGCAGGACACAAAGATGCCATGGCACCATGGGCAGAAATGGCTGGAATATGATGGCAAAATGCAAAACATCTGGGAAGACCTGAGAGGAGGATTCCTCAAGGGACAGGAAAGAGTTTATGGAAGTCAGTAGCTACCTACAGTAACTGCTTTGGTGCTGCTGGGGTTTTAGGGCACTGTACAAATTAAAAAAAAAATAATAAAAAAAGGAAAATTGTGTGTTCCAATTTTGCTAATATTTCCACTCATTGATTATTCAGGCAGCTCATAGGTGTCTGGGAGATTTGTCTTGAATAAATACATAACACTAGGATATTTGCAATACTGTTTTCCCCATTTAAGACATCACATATTGAGGTTGTAATAAAGCAAATGTGGGGGAGCTAATAGACTTTTCCAGAGACCCCTGAATTTGCTCTGCCTGGAATGATACGCTTTTTAAGCTGAATTACCACAAATTCTTCAATGAGTGCATTTCAGGACAAATATTAAACATGTGAATTTTAAGTTACTTGTTGGAGAATATTAATCTAGAATTTATTCTGAATGGATAAAAATGAGATTTTGCAGAAGACGATCAGTTATTACCACTTAACCCTCATAAAGAAGAGGAACTATACATGCTGACTGCTGAAGCCAGTAAAAGCCAACAAAAGAAACCCAGTCTAGGAATTTCACAATAGAGATTCACATAAATATTCACAATTTATAAGCCAGTAAGGTCTCACACTTGGACCATAAGACACCCTAAGGCATCCCCAGCTTTGCTCTCCCCGTTCCAGCCCTTGTACATCATGCAACGGTGGCTCAGCCCAGAACCGCAGCCTCTCTCCAGCCCGGGTGTTTGCTGGCCCACACGTGGTGTGTGGAGCCCCAGAGCAGGACAGGGAACATGACTTTGTGCTCCACAAAAGCAGAATTTCTTCTGGTTGGGCTCAGCTCTCAGAAGGCTGTTTGTTGTGCAGGTCTTCCTCAAATGCGGCTTGTCATACAGAGCCTCGCAGATCAGTACTTAGAAATGTGAGCGGTCTGGTTTCAATCCGTGTGAACAAATGCAGATTTATTGAGAAGACAGGACTCTTAAGGGCTCTGATTTGACCAAACACTTAACCATATCCCTACCTTCAGCCATGTGGGCTATTTGGTTTTTAATGATACATACCTTTGGAAAAAAACACAAGCTGTTCATGACACTTTGTGAACAGAAAGGGAGGCTGTGTTCATCAACTTTTTCCTCTACTGGAAATTATTCATTCAGGTTACCATTTTACTGTAAAAGTACAGGAGCAGGAGTGACTCATGCTGAGTCCTTAGGGGGGTGAAGTTGCTCCATCGCATACAGAAGGTGGAAGAATGGGTGAGAGGGTAGGGAGGAAAAGAGCTGCTGTCTCCTCATACTCCTGATCCCCAAAGCGCTGCATCGGTCACAGATCCTCCATGCCGTGTGTGGCACGGGCTCTGCATGCACCTCCTCTTGCTGGCCCAGCCCCGATGCCTCCTGTGCAAGAGACTGACTTCATGGTACCTCTCCGTGACTGTTTTGCCTGCCTTCCCTCCACTGTCCCATGGCTTCAGTGGCCCTCGGTGCCACAGGGGACGTGCTCTCCACCCTGCGGGCACTGCAGGTAGAGCTGCCCCCACCGCCCCCTGGGTCCCACTCAATTCACTCGGTGCCCCAGAGAAACCTGCAGAGCTGAGACCTTGACTGGCATGAAGAGCCTTGCAGTTACCTCAGCAGCGGGGCTGACGATGTTCAAAGGGAGAGAAGGGGCGAAAAAAAACCAAAACCAAGTCAAGTTTTGGAAAAATCCTTGTCAGACAATACCTGTCGTAGGAACTGTTTTCAGCAAGACACAAATGCGTTATCCTTTCATTTCCGCAATGGTTCTGAGTTGCTTCGTTAATAGCAGACTTGTTTTGGGGAGTGACAAGGTGGGAACTGGCGCTGTAATTACAGACTGCTTTTTTTGTGAAATCTGCTGCAAAAACAACTGTGGGTTCTCATTACCTCCAAAGACAAGCAGCGAAACAAATTTCTAACACCTTGCCCTCCATTACAGCTGGACACTGTTCCAGAATGACGTGAATCATTCAAAAGTGAAAATGTAACCCATAGAAACGTTATTCAGTAGACTTCATACAAAAGAAGGCATTTCTACTTGCCTAATTAAAGGATAACGAAAAAAAATTGTGTATTTTTGGCAGTAGTTGTGGAAGTTCGTTGCTTTTTTCTCAGAAGTCAGATCATCATAGCACAAACAATTTACAAAAGAAAAATGTTTCCTTTCCCTGGGGTTGGGTAATTAAAAACTTTCTCTCATCAATTCACCGAACACAGAAGGAGACATTCTGTGGCTCTTTAGTACCTGGAATTCCATATTATTTTTTTCAGTTGAAAAACTGTGGTACAGTGAACTCCTATCCACACGGCTTACCTGTGCTCTTTCAATAAAGCAATGATAATCTTTATCATTGCTCTCTTGACTTTGTTTCAACGTGCTTTTTAATGCAAATTGCCTAATCTAACTTGTAAAACATTTAATATTTAGAATATACTCCTTTAAGAACCATCAAAAGAGGCAAAGCTGCATAACAATGCCTGGTGCTGGAGCATTGTGAGCCTGCTACAAAGGAATGAGGTGATTCTTTCTTTCAGGTCAGAAGGTCAGGCTTCACTGCATTAATTTTGCTGAGTCTCTTTGTTATTTATAACAAACAAGGTCATTTATTTTCATTTCCTTGTTTCTAATTGCATGCATCTCCTTTGGAGTATGAACTCGGTAAACAGGTGGCTGAAATGCTGGGGAAAATGCTTGAAGCTGTTCCGGAAAAAAGGGCATGTCCCACACTGGTAAAGCAATTTGATGAGTTAGAGATTTAGTCATAGCAGGATGTGCACCTGCTTGAAAGCAAACACGCTTCTCTTTGGCACACACAGATACATGCAAATTAAAAGAGATTATTTCACTCTGAATGGCGGGTTGATATTTGATCAAATTTAACATTGTATATTTTAAATAAAGCCTTGGTGTATATTAGTGAAATACAATCTCTTTTCAGCTGCTTTTGATTTTTTTTCCACTTCTCTTTGATGAGTATTACAAATGAATGATATTTCTTCACTAGCTGAGCCTACAAAAAGAGTATATCTCTGGAGGAGAACTTTATCAGAGAATCTTTATGATGAGAACTACCTCCATGCACTGAAAAAATGGAGTAATGAAAAGCTAGGATGTTTGACTGACAAGAAATAAACCAGATCTTAAATTTTTAATTCTAAAATGAATTCCCACAAATTAAAGGGCATTCATTGGAGTGATTGTAACATGTCTTTTTAATCCAGTAAGACCCACGTTTCCAGGCAGCCCAAACGGAACTCCTAAATATATTCATGGACAGCTTTTGCATAGGTAGTTATTGAATTTGCATTTGAAAATACAGGCGCTATATGGCTAAATCTGTGGCTGCTTTGTTCTGAAAGATGAGATACGTTATGGACTACCTTGATTTTAGGGGCAGTACAGAATATACCAGGAAGCAGTAATTGTCTGGCATGACTGAGCTTTTGTTGTTGATAGTTGAGACCGGTGCAGGGCTGAATCCATAAGAGAAAGCGATGGAGCTTTTTGAGCAAGATCCTCTATTTCCCCAAAGAACGGGAGGCACCATCTCCTGTTTCCATAGGCTCTCTGGAGAGCTCGGGGGCTTAAGAAACTGTCTCTGAGCAAGGGGAAAATGTGGGAGGAAAGCTGGAGAGATGGACGGGCCATTCCACGGGATGATTGTTTTGTCCATTTTCTAAGATTGGGCATATGGGGGGCGTTTGGAGGAGGCTCTGCAAGGTCATGAATCCCCCTGCTCTCCCTGTCATTTGTCTGCAGATTATTTCCTAAGAGTGGGGCAGGGAAGGCAATTTGGTTGTAAGGATTATGCTACAGCTTTCATTGTTTAGAATGCATACTGTAGCCTTTCTATGAGAAGATTACTGTCCTGGGCTTCTCTTTCCATGCATATGAAAATACACTTTGTAATTTCAGGGAGAAAATAACTTTAAATGGTATGTTGGAGGAAAGAAAATATTTTGTATCTCTAAAAAAGATAAAAATCCAAAACCTTTCTGTAGGAAAATATTTGTTTCTTGAATGTAATTATAAATGTCATTGTACATTCTTCCTGACTTCAATGCTTATCTTGAAGAGTTCAGTGAAAATAAATTGTTTTCATGAAAGCAGAGAAGCCATTTGATAAACACACTGTCTCAGAAAATTGTTCCTGAAGCAGAGGTCGTTCTCTCACTTTAAAAGAAAGAGAATATGTTTTAGAAAACAAGCCAGGCAGCAGAAATAAGCATTTTTTGTTTCAGTCAATTCATTTTAAAAAGCAATGTGTAAATCACATGGAAAATTCTGCATTGATTATTTTGACTGCTGCAGAACCCTGGAATAAATGGAGTTGAAATGGACTTATATCAAAGAACATTGCATTTAGTAGCAAGCCAGAGTGTTATTTTAGTACTGATTTTTTAGATTTGGGTTTGTGATCAGATGTTTTATTAAATATTAGCCATTCATGGAAATGAGGGCTGATTCTTTAAGAACAGCTTGGCACATACTGTTTATGAGCTTGGGGAAATAGTGTAGAGAACTGGATGAAATCTGTCTTCAGCTTTTCAGTGTTGAAAACCCGGCCCATTGAAGCATCAAAAAAGAGACCTCAACTCTATAAACTGAACATTAAGTATCCTGAATGAAAGTATAGCAGTTGCTTTTGGAGATGTCATTGTGGTCCCTAGATCACACTCCTAGAAATGTTTGTTAATTTTTAACCTGACGAATTTAGGTATGTGTCTGTTACTAAGTCCTAAACACTATTGTACAAGTACTTATAAAAAAGTGTTTTATTTTTTTAATTCTCAGCTAGAATTATGCTGCTATTAATACCAGAGTTATTAATATTCTCTCAGAAGACTACATCATTAATTAGGAGACCTAAAGGATAACGAATGAGTCCTTTGGAAGACTGCTTCCACTTATTGCATGGATCTGATCTATCCAAATAAAGCTGTATGTCTACAGTCTTATCAAATGTGGATAATTTTTTTGTATCTTCACATATTCTCTAGCATTGGTCACTAATTATTTTATGTTATAACCTGTGCTGGTAGCAGGTGATGTTAATATCACAATAAGGCTCTGTACCATTTGAAAGGGACATGAGAACAGCAGCGCTTTTAGATAATGATTTTTATTTTTAAGGCATGACTGTAAAACGACACATGGCTTTTTACCTTAAATCTTGGCAGTGTCTCATCAAGTCCTTTGGTGGCTTCCAAGCGATGACCACAAGTCCATCCCTTAAAATAGTTCTTTCAGTAATTAGATTTGATTCTACTGTAAAATGAAAGTTTCTGCCTGACATTCCTCTAGACTAATACAGAAATTTAAAGAAGAATTTGGATTGCTCATGATGAGCATGTTTCTCTTTCTGTAGGCATTGTCCTTGTATATTCCCTTTAAAAAGTAGATGCCAGAAGCTTTTCCCCCCCTCTTTTAATAATTCTTTTAGTTTAAATTAAAAAAATGTATGAATGTGGAGAGGGCCAGAGGGGAAAAACAAACAAACAGAAACATACCACACAACCTCCACAGCTTTATATCAACAGATGATATGAATGCAATAGATTATATATATACACACGCACAAAGAGCCATCTCTAACCAAGTTTTTCTGTCTTGCTTTAAAATGGCATCCCTGGAAGAAAGGAATACACTGCAACAGTTTCTTAGTTTCAGTTAAAGCTTTTATTCTTTAATGCTAATCTAGAAACAACACCGTTCCAGTCATTGTTCTCTTAAAGAAGTTAATTTTTATATTACTGGACAGTTCCTTTTCTGTTTTCAGTGCTGCAATCAGTTTGTTTTTCAACATAGTCTTTATCTCACAATAACTGTATACTGGTATGTCAGGATACTGTAACGCTGCAGTCAGTAGCAACAGGATATGCTCTCTGCCAAAAAGTAATCCTATATTGTCCATTACACACAGGTTATTTTGGAGGGTTGTGGAATACTTTCTTTAAAGCAGCAGAAACCTTTTTACTGTGACATAGTTCAACAGCATTAGTGGTTGTCTCTGCTCTGTAGACAACTCATATACTTGTTTTTCTGCTAGAGTATGGTTAAAATTGTCATATGTGAGTTGAGGTGGTAAAATACTTCAGGTAAGATAAGAGACTTCAGCAATCCACAGAAACATCAAAGCAGGCACATGTAAATGTTTGAAAAGTTTAATAATTTTCTTTTTCCCAGTTTCACAAAGTAATGCGTTTCCTGACTTGGGCCTGGAAGAAATAGAATTTTCACAAACCAAAACCTTTCAGTTGTGATTTTTTTGTTTTCCCCTGCAACACTCCATACTAGTATTTTGAAATAATGATTTGGTTTTTTAAGGAATGACTATTAAAAAATACTTTGGGTTTTTTTTAGAAATCTTTTGATCTATAGTTCTCTAGATGCAGCAACTGAGACAAAGAGAAGGTAGACGATCATCTGGCAGACAAGCACTAGGCTCCAGCTCCCCCGATTATTTGGCTGCTCCCATCTGCTGGCTGACATTCCCTCCTTTACTGCAGGAAACGTGGTCAGTGACTAATAAGTGTTTATTGATCTCTGCTTGAGACACTTGCTGAGAAATGTAGATATCAATGAATATTTGATCTGAACTAATGATAAGAACAAAAGTTTCTTCTTTGCTGCCTCATTTATATAGGATATTCATGCCTGCATACTCACTTGTAAATGCCAGCTGACTCTACAATGTGATGAGAAGGGAACTTCAGTGAGATAAACTCTAATGAAATAATATGCTGCTAACTGTACTTTTTCTTAGTCAAAAGTTACCAGTGTAGTTGTTGGTTTTGAGGGGTAAGTCAAAATATTATTGATTCTCAGCAGCTGTACTTGATAAGTAGAATACAGGTCTAATTCAAAGCCCATTGCAATCAATTAAAGGGACTTCCCATTGATTCAAGGAGGCTGTAGATTATTTTCTAACCAGACCTGGTTGGTGCTCTGTCTTCCTTTTCTCCCCCTGTATTCCATCCTTTTTGTTTTCTGCCCTTTCATCCTCCACATGTGCTCTGTGGGGAAGACACTGTTCCTTAACAGGTGACATCGGGGATGCTGTATTCTCCCATCGCCTCTTGTTTCTCCCAGTTCTTACAGGAGCCAATAAATGCGGACCCTGCGCTGTGAAAATGGACGTCAGGTCTTTTTTAATGTTGATTCTGCATTGTGAAACTGGAGCAAAGAAGTCTTGGTCCAGCCTTGGTTCATCCCATCTCTTCTTTCCTTATTCCTCAATTTCCTGCCCCCTCTCGCGTTTTTTGTCTTTGCCAGTGAGGGAGGGGACTGTTGTGCCAGAGGCATGGGGATTGTTGAGCTGTGGTACTTGTGGAAGGCTGGGCTGGCTATCTAAACACCTGGATGTTAGGGAGCTGGTGTGTCTGCTCTTATCTCTGAGGTTTCTTCTTGACTCTGCAAGGTCCTGCATGTGGGTTGAGGCAATGCCATGCACAAATATAGGCTGGGTGGACAGTGGATTGAGAGCAGCTCTGAGGAGAGGGACTTGGGGGTTTTGCTAGATGAGAAGCTCAACATGAGCCAGCAATGTGTGCTGGCAGCCCAGAAAGCCAACTGCATCCTGGGTTGCATCAAAAGAAGTGTGGCCAGCAGGGTGAGGGAGGGGATTCTGCCCCTCTAGTTGTCTCTTGTGAGACCCCACCTGGAATACTGTGCCCAGCCCTGGAGTCCCCAGCATAAGAAGAGCACGGACCTGTTGGAGCAAGTCCAGAGGACCAGGAAGGTGATCAGAGGGCTGGAGCACCTCTGCTATGAGGACAGGCTGAGAGAGTTGGGGCTGTTCAGCCAGGAGAAGAGAAGGCTGCAGGGAGACCTTCTAGCAGCCTTCCAGTATCTGAAAGGGGCCTACAAGAAACCTGGAGAGGGACTTTTTACAAGGGCGTGTAGTGATAGGACAAGGGGTGATGGCTTCAGACTGGAAGAGGGGAGATTTAGATTAGCTATCAGGAAGAAATTTTTCACTCTGAGGGTGGGGAGGCACTGGCACAGGTTGCCCAGGGAAGCTGTGGAAGCCCCATCCCTGGAGGTGTTCAAGGCCAGGTTGGACGGGACTTGGAGCAATCTGGTCTAGTGGGAGGTGTCCTTGCCTATGGCAGGGGGGGCGGAACTAGATGATCTTTAAGGTCCCTTCCAACCCAAACCATTCTATGATTCTATGATTTGTTGGAGTAAATCTCCTCCCAGTGCCTTTGACTTCTGTACAGTAGAGTGAAAGAAAACGTTACTGAGCCTCTGGTACTGTATCTGTGTTACAGAAAAGGACACTGACACAGGGTCTGCAAAGTACTTTGCAGAGGCTGTAAGGGTACGGGATAAAGCAAATAAGCCATAACCATTAAACACATTCCCTTGCTGTGTCCCAGTACACAGAAAAGGACTCGCCAGGCTTGTGTGGGAATCGGCCAGGCCTGCAACATCAATATTTACCCGTGCAAGTTGGAAGGTTTCTGGGCAGCAGTGAGAATTTGTGCATGCACACTTTCAAGTTTGTGTATGACTGATTCACTCCAGCACAATTTCTGCTCTTACAACAGAAAAGCAGTTTGAGTGTTCTTAATGGCTTTTAAAATTGAATTGTGATGATGAGTCAGAAGAAAGTACAGCTGAAGATGGAACAAAGTCACAGTTTGTGTATTACTGCCTGAATCATAATTGTTGGCATCGACAGTCAGGCATTCAAATCTTTATGGAACAGTGCTTTTCAAAAAGTTTCTTCGAAATCAAGGCTACCCAGGACCAGGGAAACTACTGGAGTACTCCACTTACTGTAGGTAGATGCTTACTTTTATTAAACCAGCAATAAAGAAGGGAATACTTACTCAAAATTGCAAATACTTCATACTTCCAACTGCTCTGAAAGAAAAAGAGAATTAAAAGTTTAATTCCAAAGCCATAGTTTTACTGAAGGACCTTAAAGACGATGGCTTGAGAAAAGAATTTGTTGGATTCCTTTCAAGCGATATGTACAGAAAGATATTAACACTTTGGCTCGTATTCCATCCTTAATGTACTCCTGAAATAAATACATTGTTACTAACAAACAGATTTGACGTCATGTATATGGATTTAAAGCATAGCACAGATTACTCAAGTTTACCTATTTAATAAACTACATTGCAGAGTAAAACACACACTTGCTGAATGTTCTAGTTTGTAAAATTCTCTCTGGCACAATATCACATAAAACCTAATATTTTGTTTAAAAACAAAAACAAATTAGCATATATATCCCAGTTTGTCTTCTGTTTTTCTTTAAATGACTCATTAATTTCACTGCAGTCTTCCTAGTTCTGCAAAAGACTTAATTTGGGCACTTGACAGAGGTGCGAAAGCTAGATTATAGTGAGAAACTGGCATTTTTTTAGTTGGAAATATCACCAGATTTCTATATTCTAATTTCATAATTGTATAAATAGATAGTATTTCAAAACTTTTCACCAAATAATATTTTAGGGATAAGTGTTTTGCCTAGCTGGGATTTTTTTTTTTTTTTTTTTTAATTCTCACTTATTCTGTTTCAATTTTATATTAACTTCCTGCATCAGTGACATCAAGATGGAATATTTTCGGGTTTTCCTATTGTGTCTGTTCTTTTATTTTCAGAAGAAACTGCGTTGGAAACAGTATATTCATAGAATGGTTTGGGTTGGAAGGGACCTTAAAGATCATCTAGTTCCAGCCCCTCTACCCATGGGCAAGGACACCTCCCACTAGACCAGGTTGCTCAAAGCCTCATCCAACCTGGCCTTGAACACCTCCAGGGATGGGGCTTCCACAGCTTCCCTGGGCAACCTGTGCCAGTGCCTCCCCACCCTCAGAGTGAAAAATTTCTTCCTGATAGCTAATCTAAATCTCCCCTCTTCCAGTCTGAAGCCATCACCCCTTGTCCTATCACTACACGCCCTTGTAAAAAGTCCCTCTCCAGGTTTCTTGTAGGCCCCTTTCAGATACTGGAAGGCTGCTAGAAGGTCTCCCTGCAGCCTTCTCTTCTCCTGGCTGAACAGCCCCAACTCTCTCAGCCTGTCCTCAGCCTGTCCTCATAGCAGAGGTGCTCCAGCCCTCTGATCACCTTCCTGGTCCTCCTCTGGACTTGCTCCAACAGGTCTGTGCCCTTCTTATGTTGGGGAACCCAGAGCTGGATGCAGCACTGCAGGTGGGGTCTCAGGAGAGTGGAGTAGAGGGGCAGAATCCCCTCCCTCACCCTGCTGGCCATGCTGCTGGGGATGCAGCCCAGGACATGGCTGGCTTTCTGGGCTGTGAGTGCACGTTGCTGGCTCATGTTGAGCTTATTCCATGAGTATTTAAAATCATCACTATTTACATCACCATTATTTGCTTATCTTCTGAATTTAAGACTTCTTACCCAGAGGTAGTAGTTGCCCACCCAGCACAGCACCTTGTGTGCTTCCCACCCGCCACCTCCCGCTCCACAGGCTCGTGTTCCTGGCTCTGGAGCAGAGGCTGCTGCCAAGGTGGTGGGACGGGAGAGGTGAGTTGGGCTGGTCAGCCCGGGGTGAGCCCTCTTGGGCAGCCCCTCACCAGCCAAGGCAGGAATTGTGCAACAGCCAAAGTATTTCGTAGGCCACGCACTGCCCAGAAGCCGTATACAGGTCTGCAGCCTTTCAGAGGCTCCTTTCAATATGACAGTGGGACCAAATCCTAAACTTGGAATCATTTGCCGTTCATTCCTCACTGAAGCAATTTCCCTCTGAATTCAATGGGAATATGCTTTCAGATTTCATTAACAGAACAGAGCACGGCAGTCTGGAAATACCCGTATTTATACAGCAGAGCACCTCAGAACTTGGTGCCAGTGATCTGTTCCTAGACCTGAGAATCTGTTTATTCTAACTTTTACACTTGGGTTTCCAGAAATGTTTGTCACCCGGTGAATAAAACAGTGCAGGTATTACTTTATTAACCTCAGTTGAAATGCATTTGCTGTGCCTACACAGTACCACTTTTCCATCACTGCTTTGGAGGAATGCTCTAATGCAACGTTGCTTTCTGAAACAGATTCAATGTCTTTTTATTTCTGAACGATTTGTTTCTCTCAGGAGCATAAACAATTTTTGCCACAGGTATGGGGTGTGCCTGTGTGAACGCTCTGCACTGTATGTTCCTCAACCATTTCCCTTCTAACGACAGAGTAGATTTTGCAGCTTCTTCCCTCTGGTCAAAAATGGTTGGCACAATGAATATGAAATTGGATTAAGTATTTGACGGAATACGCCTGTTTTCTTTTCTACCGAAGCATTTACCAGTTCTTGTACATTTTTTTCTAGAAAATTAAATTCTAAATACTCCATATAAATACCGATGTATATCCGTGCTATGTTTAATTCTGCTCTTTGTGCAGAACATCACTTTAGAGATCTTTCTTTGCTTCAAAGTGTGACACTTCAGGATCAATACCCTGATTAAAGGTGATCTGGTGTCTCCTGTGCTAGCCGGAGCTGCTTGTGCCACCAGAAATATTGAAAATAAGATTTTGAGGAAGGGAGCTGGGAAGACATTCCCTTTCTACATGTTGTAGCTGTTGACTGTTCTCCACTATCTGGGCAGTGCAAAACCATGCCTGGACATGAAGTGTGAGGCATTAAGCCCCTGAGGTGCAGGCTCCGGTCAGAATTCGGACTGCGGCATAGGCCCAGGATACCTGTCCTCAGCAACCACAGCAGAGATGCACAGACCTTTAGAGAAGGTCTTGATGGTGTTGTACAGCTAAACCTTGTACACTTGTGTCGTTACTGCCATTTTGCAACGAAATGGAGTAAACTAAGGACAGTCTAGGGCTTATTTCCAGCTGTGTTCGAATTGCACAGGACTCAGCCCTGGACCTGAAGGGCAATTCCCTCCCTGTCGCCGAAGCCCTGAGTCAAGGGCATGTTTTCAACCTCCTTCTTCCTCACACCTTGTCTGCAGGGCACAAGTCATGAAGTTAAATGGCCTTTATTCTGCTGTAGTGTTTCTTCCAAAAGTTCTGGAGCAAGAGTTTGGGGCAGGAGAGCTCCATGCAGGGTAGCGGATACAGCCGTGCAGCACGTATGACTGGCTACACAAATGTGGATTATTGGTGGATGGCTTGGGAGCAGCAGCCAGTGACTTTGAGAGTTCAAGAAGGTTTCTGTGGGGCAGGCTGCTGTTTTGAAGTCCTGCTCCTGACAGTACGTTAGAAAAATCGCCTTTCTTCTGCCACCAACCCGCTGTCAATCAATAAAGTGCATTACTAAAAAAAAAAAAAAA
>VFFE01009205.1:2292228-2323932 GCA_008921705.1 Burhinus oedicnemus
CTATTATACGATAAAAAAACATAGGTGGCGTGTTTGTTCATTTTAAACAAAGATTATCTGGTGACTTCCTGAGGCAGTCCTCTGGTTGGAGTATATAAAATTGGAACTTCTTCCAATTCATTTTCTTTGAAAAGTTGCATTAAATAAGGGTAAAACTGAGCAGAAGTTGTACGTCAACAAAACAGTATCTTGAGAATTCTTCAACTGGGGCGGAATCAGTTTAGTTATTGTTTACAAAAGGGATGGCCCAAATGTGTGGTACAATAGGCAAAGACCTGGTAAATCACAGATCTTTTTGAAAGCCTCTCATTTGTAGCACTGAACGTGGTAGGCTTGTGTTTTTGGAAGCGATCATTTGGTTGGACTGGTTTTGAGTCTCAGACTAAAGAAATCTGCAGATTAATTTTGGAAGTCCAGAAAAATTTAAAAAGTAGCAAATATCTGCTAGTTCTGACGTTTTAAGAATTGGATGGCTCTTTCTGGACACCAGTAGCCTCATTTTTAGAGGTCTGCTTATTTGCGTTTGCAGCGTGATTTCCTGGGAATTACTGAACTCTGAAATGTACTGTGAAGATTTGCTGCTTGGTTTTAAGGCAGTTTGAGCGCAAAGATTTTCTTGTCAAGTTTCATTGCTGCTATTTGTTAATATGTCCTGGGACAGGTACATAATTTTGTGCAACTGAAGTGCAATTAAAAACCAGTATACAATTCTTTAAAGAGGGTTCTGACTTTGTCTGTTTTTGAAGTGTGGGTTCATTTGTCGTTGGAGTTAAACTTTGAAGCAGGTGGCTGTAGCTGGTGTAAAGGTTTTCTTCAAAGCCTCAATTATCCCAAGTAATGATTCTTCCTACTTGAGCTGCTTAATACTCACAATAGGATTTTATTTTTTATGCTCGTGCATCAAATTGGTGCTTAAGTATTTTATCTGGATGAGAAAATGAAAAAAAAAATTATTTCTTTTTCTTGTAAAGTGGACTTTTAAAAAGGGTCTGGGAGATCTGTGAGGCTCTTTTAGCATCACAGAACCCTGAAGCTCAATGTCAGTGCATGTATCAAAAAATTTTTCTGGTGTACTGGTTTGAGAGAGATGGGCTGGGATCTGACTGGCTGGGAAGCAGATCTGTTGAAAAGGACCTGGTGGATAGTAATATAAATCAACAACCAGGAGTGAGTTCATGGAGGGCCAGCAAGATGGTTGGTCCCTGGTGTACTTGCCCTGTGAGCTTCAGGGAGTGGGAACTTGTCTAGCCTGGAGAAGGGAAGACTTCAGGGAACTTGACAGCAGCCCCAGGAGCTGTGAGGAGATGGAGCCAGGCTCCTCACAGGGGTACGTGGTGGGAGGATGAGAGGCAACAGGCACAAAAGTTGAAATGAGAGGTTTGGACTGCATATAAGGGGAAAAAAAAAAAATCACTTGGAGGATAATGGGGTGTTCAGACAGGTTGCCCAAAAGGGTTGTCTCTATCCTTGATGGTTTTTAAGACCTGACTGAAGAAAAGCCCCATGCAAGCAGTTCCTGAATTCAGTGTGGCTTGTGCTGTGAGCAGAGGTTGGATTAGAGATCTCCTGATGTCCCTTCCAACCTGGACAATCCCATGATTGCACAAGGTGAATAGGTAGCAAAGATTAATTTGATCCTCCCTGTACTCTTTTAGAAAAACATGGATCTGGAAGAGTGACATTGTTTCACCCTTTGCCTGGAAGGTCCATGGAGTGGGAGAACCAAACACTTGTTTCATACTCAGGATAGCTATCTTGACTCTGTTGGTGAAGGGTTCGCTTTCAAGTTGAAGAACTAGGATGGGAATCCCAGTCCTGCGGGGTGTGCATGTGCGTACCGGTGTGAGCGAGCTGATAATTGTGACCTGTCTAGAGCACATGGATTTAATATAGCTGGCTGGATACCTCTCCCTTTGTAGTTGCATGTTAACTCATGACATCTTAAAAGAAAAGATTTTTGTTTAGCTCCATGTAATCTTGCCGTAAGGGATTGCTAGTTAGAGCCCATCAGTTTGGTTTGGCAGATGTAACGGTGTAGAAAATAATAGTGTGCAAAGACTGTTTCTTTCAAACTCCAATCTGGAATATGTGTCACTGGTACCTGTTAGCTTTTTATATATGTGACTGGGCTGTTGGTTCTATAAGTTTTAGAGTTTCTTGTTTCTTTCTTTCTTCAGAATTATAGTCACATGATAATTCAATTTTTATTCTCTTTACCCTTTAGAAAAAAATCATCCAGAGGAAGGTAGTTCAAGCACCAGAATTTCCTGTAAACCCTGTTACTTTTGACACATAGAAAAACAGATCACAAATTCGGTGGTGTAAAGTAGTTTTCCTAGAAAATAAAACTTTGTTGTCCACAGCATTCATGGAAGAATGTTTCTTGAAGGACGCTTTTAACTTAAGTGGACATTAATTACTGCATTCTTCATTTCTTCCTCTCGAGTTTGATGCCAATTGCTGGTTGCGTGAAGGGTAAAGTACCCGTGTGTGAGAGGAATGGGGAACATGGTGAACTTTAAAATCATAGATTGAATAATTTGATACTTTTTAAAGCCCTAGTTCCAACCTAAATCTTTGTGGTATGTAGTGGTACCCGGAATGTTTGCGTGCAGTAAGGTAGTTTGGATTCTGCATTTAAGACACTAGAAAAGTGTCTGATTTTCAGAGGATAGATATTATAGTTATGAAAATGAAGCCCTTTAAAATGTCACATGTTCATGTCCAAACCCCTCCCCCTAATCACCGTCTGTATTGTAATAAATTAAGCATTGACTGTTTAGTGCAATCTGATAATAGGAAGTGTGAGAATCATCACGGTAGCGATTCAGATCATTGCTACAAGAGAGCAGCCAAATCAAATTGCTTTGTTGGGGGGTGAGGACAATGGGGGGACGAGACCCAAACACTAAAATTGAAAAGAGCTCGTGATTGTCTTCCAAAACCAAAGATTTGCTGTCATTGAGATCTACTCCAAACATTGAAAGGAGTAGTAAGTTGAAAAGAAAGTATCACCACTTTTATATCTTAGTACATGTCAAAGCAGCTTTATTCTTACTAAAGTATTTTATAATTACATCAATTTATTAATCAGAAATAATTAGCTTTTCCAGGTTGAAAGGTATTAATCTCAGAAGTCCTAGAGAATATGGACCGGGATTTCTTACATCTGGCAAAAACACGGTGTTACCTTTCTGGAAATGGAGCTTTTCCTGTGTTCTTTTGTATTAGTTAATAGAAACCCTCCCTGAAGAAGGCTACTCATCAAAGAATGTTTTATGAAACAAAAAACCAGTACTCATAAACCCTGTTGGATTCCAAGAGTTATTAAATTTTACATCATACACAGTTTATTTTTCCAGATGCCACAGTTCAAAATAATGTATTTTTAATACTACTTGTAGAATTCTACAGATTCATAATAGCACGTGACATGTTAATATCCTCTATGACATCCTACTGGTCATATCCAACTGTGATAAACAGTTGTATATGCTATTAAAGTGACGTCTATTATAAAAATAAGGATAATGCAAAAGGATACAAACAATCCCTTAAATTTGTAAAGACTGTTACAAATCTTGAATGTTAATTTGAAAGAAAAAGTACACGCTAATGCTAAGTTTATGCCTTCAGTTAATAGTCCTTTATTCCTTCAGGAAAAAGAAAATCAAGCAGCTATACTTTAAATGAATTTAATGAACTGCAAAGACTGACATTTTCACTATAAAAGTCACACTTCATTTAATGAAGTAGTTAAATATTGATGTTATATTAAAATACAGGCTGAATAAAAATGGCAATATGGTTTTCAAAATAGGAAGTTGAGCTGTTTTTTCTTGTTACATTGAAAATTTCATGAACTGAGAAAAGAGAAATACAGCAGAATATCTCCATAATAAATACAAAGCACTTTGTTGAAATAACATTAAAGTTGAAAGACACAACCCCGTAAAAGCAAGGAAATTAAGTCACTGTACTTTTAACTCAGCCTCTTTGTGCTTAAGCACTGAATCTCTTAAATGAACGGACCCAACATAATCAGCATTCGCTGTGCAGTATTTTCTAAAGTTCTTGAAAACTAAGACAGATTGTAACCCTGGGCTACAGGTGGCACATAAAAGACCTAGCCATATGTTTACCCTGGATGAATAGTTATATCATGATATTGTTTGATCTTAATTCAAAGTAATTGTGTTTCAAGTGCTGTGATTTCGATGGCAATGTTCTGGCCAACCTATGTTGCCTGTGTTGTGGCTTCCACACATTTCCATTAATATAATTTGAATTGTCAACTTCATTTTTGTATCTGCACTGTCACCATAACAACATAATATTGACAGTGGCTAAAGGAATATTGCTGACAAAGATGGCTGAGGTTTTTCCCAGCTCCAATACCTATGTGGTGGTAAAGGGAAAAGAAAACAAGAATGAATCTTAGCGTAGATGTGAGTGGGAACAATGATTGAGTGATGATATGATCAGCTTCACTTTGATGGATTGAATTATGTTGTACTGTACTTCATAAAGCTGTACTAATTCTGACATCAGGCTTCTGTGTAGAGTAAAATACTGAGGATGACATCTTTGGTCCGTTGAAGTCAATGGCAAAACTCCTATTAATTTCAGCTGTCTGTGATTTCATTCTCAGTGGCTGACTTGTAAAACAATGGCAAATTGATTTAGTACATTTTTTTCCCCCTTGGGAAAGATCTCTACTCCATGTAAAATGATTTGTCTTTTGACTTTCATGCTCTTACTCTGAAAATATTAATTTTAATTCAGGATAAATATAGTCTCATTTCTTTCCCATAACTATTCTCATGTAAACATCAAAGATGATGGAAGAAAGTGGAGCTATTTTGAAAGTGGTTGGTTGTATACACAGTTACATATGCAATTACTAATAGAAACTAATGATAAGGAATGCAGCTGTCCTACGGAAGACTAACAGATCATTTCTGTAACTAGCAGCTATCAGGCGTGGTCTCTACCTGTGTTGGTGGAAATGTGGTTTAGGTGTTTGGGTTTTTTCCCCTCATATGCAAACATTTTTTCCTTAAAACAACAACAAAAAAGAAAACATTTGTATCTGAAGAACTAATTATATAAATGTATTTGTATTTGGAAGACCTGCAGTATTTTTGTTTATGATAGCGATCCTCAAAATTCTCCCTAAGATGCTAGATCAGGATCTATTTGCATAGTTATGTCTCCTGGTATTTTGCCACAGCAAGCACTGAAATGATCTACTTAATGGAACATAAACTTTTGTAGGGTATTCTGTAAAATCACCAAAATTTACCTAGAATTCATAGAGCATTGAAGAATTTCTTCCTCTTGTAGATGTCCTTCCAGAAAAAGGAAGAAAATGGTTGTCGAATATAAGTTCATGCTGTTCATTGTCCTAAACTAGTTCAGGTTCTGCAATAGCCGTGGCTCTTGGTTGCTGATCTGCTTTCTGCTTAAGGCAGTGGTCCCACGGAATAGAAAAGGATAAGACCTAATCCAAAGAGAAACACTTGGAGACACGTTTAGCAATCTGTGTCTTTATGTAGATAAAGCTTTAAAGAAAGAATGGCAAAAAGGTACCTGAAAAGGTATTTCTATACTGCAAGTATTCAATAGTTACATATTAGAATGCTAATAATAAAACTGTAGCAGTGCTGCTGTCTTTAACAGTAGTATAGGGAAAAATGTTTTATTAAACACTAATTTCACTAGTTATTTAAGAAGTAGCTGGCTTTGCACACATTAATCTCTTTTTCTTTTTAATTCAAGGTTGATGGTCTAGGTCTTACACATTGTATTTGTGAATAGGGCACTCAATAACTATGCAAAATATCTATTTCTCCCATGGGAATCTGTGCTTTGATATATTCTGATCCTTATTAAATTTAAACAGGATCAAATTTATACAGCTTTGGCAGAGATTTATTAAAATACACTGAGTGGACAGCTTGTGGGAGTGCAGTGTGCTGTAATAACATATGCCTCTTACCAGAGAATAGCAATTATTGAGAATCAAATAAATCTGTAGGAGGTTAAGTATATATGGAAAAGATATCAATTGTAGTTTCCTACAACCAGACAGAAGTACTGTCTGAAGATTTGTTGCTGTATGGAGAAATGCACCACCCTTATAAACCCCTAAATATTCAAAATGTCATTTACCAACAAAGCTAATACTCATCCAGTCTTCAAAAAATGTTAATAACATTTGCTCAGTAGCATTAAATTAGTTGTTTAGTGCTCTTCATCTGCATAAACAGCTATTCACATTTATACCAAAGATTTACTAAATGTAATTGAAAACTATGTTTGTTAAAAAGTTTTGTGAATGTCTTTTCTGAATCAGGATCATCGTGTCCTTGGAAAGGAGAATCCAAAATAATGGTTGCAGGTTAACCAAATAATTTTTTTAAAGTTCAAAATATATTATATAACGTCCATCATTCATCCAAAGTTCAGCAATGGTCTGTTTAAGATTAGGTACTTTAACCCTTTAAATTATTGTATGTGGTAATTTCAGTAGCGTAAGAATTGAAAAATTGATAGGTGGGTCAGTAAAAACAATAACTTCTGGCATAGTTGTGGTTCGGATGAAGCTTCTGTATTTTGTGATACAGTTATTTGGAATTTCAAAGCTTGAGACGTGTAAAAATGGTAATTTTGTCACTAAACATGGAAAAAAGGACAAACCATCAGTAGGTAGGTGGGAGGGCAACAACATATATCCTGTCCCTGTCTTCACTGCTCCTGGCAGGAATATTCATGGTTACATGTAAAGACAGGAGAATTTGGAGGAGTGCATTCAATTTCATGAATCTTGAGGAGGTTGTCCTGTGCTGTCAGGGAACACAGCAGAGACAGTTGGGTAGTTCTGGGTCTTGCGTGGTTTGGATCTTCCAAACAGATTTTCTCTGGAAGGCCAAAAAAGAGGTCTCTTTCACACACCACACTGGTTCCTTCAGTTAACGTACGGAGTCCTCTACCTTGTTTTCCATCAGTCTTCTGTAGTGATTATTTCAATCTGAAATAGATTTGGTTTTGAAGCAGTAGTTAAAAATCTGTAATTTTTGTGCTGTAGTAATTTGTAATAAGCCATTATCGTGATTTTTATGGGTTAGGGATGTTTGAAAGTTAGCACTATCCAAAAAGACTATCTGTTACGTATGTGCAGGAGTGTGATTCGGCACTAATGTGACCTTCAGACTCTGGGCTTTTCTAGAGATGGTTTAACCGACTAGGACTTCATTCGGACTGTTCTACTTGTGTTTCTCCCTGTGGCATGAAAGGAATGGAGTAATTTCAGCAGGAAATTTATTTCTCAGGGCTTATTGTATTAAGAAAGTGACTTTTTAAAGAAAATGCATTTAGATAGAGCTTATATTTGATTTAAAACTAGTACCATCAGAATTCTTCTGCATTTTATTATGAACATCTAGTGAAAGCTGTCTAGTTTCTTGATGAGAGATGTAGAAGATACTAATTTTGGTAAAAGTCTTTATGCTTAAACATTTGTATCCTTTTTAAAAATTTCACTGATTCACATTGATGTGGATGTGATACAAGCCTAGTTCACTCTTTATCAAATTGGTGGCATTTCTTTTATTAGTCTTTTGTCCTATTAGTCTTCTTTGCTCCTACGGTTCCACACATAGTTCAAGATTTTTCTAAGTAAACTAATGAATCCTGATTACTTCAAGTTAGCAAGTGTATTCTCTTAAAATAACATACGTTCTGTTTCTGTCCTTTATTGTAAGAGAAGAAACGCCGTGTATTTGTTAAAATAAAAGTCAGGGCATTTGGGTTCCAATCCCATTTCAGTTATTACATTGCTGTATGACCTTGGGCAAGCCATTTGTTGTGCCTGTCCCTCACTGACTTTTTGTATGAAAATGGAGATGATAATATATAGGGACGTTCTGGTAGTGCTCTGCAGCTTAATTCATTGCTATCTGTGGAGGGCTCTGGGAGACCTGCCTAGGCACTACTGCAGACGTTTCTATACATTCATGCATATTATGACTGTGCGTAATATATGTTGTTATATATTAAGTATATATGTATATATAATGTGTGTCAGCATGTTTGACTACCTTCCTGTATAATTATAGTTTATATTAATGAGTCATCTTGTGACACTACTGACATTTTTGTTTCCATTTATGATTATAGTAGAATAAAGATGTAAGAAGTAGGAGCATATTCTTTTTCTTAAATCCACAGGTGTTTTGACTCAGAATGCATATTTCTGTGGGTTCCAGGATTTTTTTTTTTTAAAGTAGGTACACTGTAACAATATACACATGGAATTTAATTTACATGGGGTTAATAAAAGCTGAATAATTATACTAAAAAGAGGAATTGCAAAGTCAGATCGCTAGAGTAGCAATCTGCTTACATCATTAAGCAGATAGCAATACTGTATGGTAGGTGGCAGCCCAATTGTCCTAAAGTTTGGTGTTTAAGGCTGTATGGAATCAAGTGATTGTGGAATAAAACTGGGAATCTGATGTGCTGCAGCTCTAAGAAAATCTTCATCTCATCTGTTAAGTATTTCTAGGTCATGCTTCCCATTTTCTAAGCCAATTAAAGAAAATCTAGTGTTCTGCAACTGATTCTGGTTGTGTTTTCTTGGGAATATACTGATTTCCTTTGGTGCAATATAGATTAAGGAGTCCTTTGCTTATAAACAGTATAAGACAGTTTCTAGTTTAACCACAGGAAATGTATTGTTAATAATGATAGCTTTATTTGTTGATGGAGGCTAGTCACATTATGCCGGTTTGTGTTTACTTTTATTAAGTCTGATATGTGATGGAAAAATTGTAACTCTTCTGGGGTTTTAAAGTATTTTATAAGGACAATAATATATTGAAATTATTTTGTCTTTTAATGTCTCAAATCAAACGTATTGCAACAAGCTATTAGACTATGGATTTATTCATAGAATCATAGAATGGTTTGGATTGGAAGGGACCGTAAAGATCATCTAGTTCCAAGCCCCTTGCCATGGGCAAGGACACCTCCCACTAGACCAGGCTGCTGAAAGCTCCATCCAACCTGGCCTTGAACACCTCCAGGGTGGGCCATCCACCACTTCCCTGGCCAACCTATGCAAGTGCCTCACTACCCTCGCGGTAAAGAATTTTTTCTTGATATCTAATCTAAATCTCCCCTCTTCCAGTTTGAAGCCGTTACCTCTTGTCCTATCACTACACTCCCTTGTAAAAAGTCCCTCCCCAGCTTTCCTGTAGGTCCCTTTCAGGTACTGGAAGGGGCTATAAGATGGAGCCTTCTCTTCTCCAGGCTGAACAACCCCAACTCTCTCAGCCTGTCTTCATAGCAGAAGTGTTCCAGCCCTCTGATCATCCTCGTGGCCCTCCTCTGGGCCCTCTCTAACAGGTCCATGCCCTTCTTATGTTGGGAACCCAGAGCTGGATGCAGCACTGCAGGTGGGGTCTCAGGAGATTGGAGTAGAGGGGCAGAATCCCCTCCCTCACCCTGCTGGCCATGCTGCTGGGGATGCAGCCCAGGATGCCGTTGGCTTTCTGGGCTGCGAGTGCACATTGCTGGCTCATGTTGAGCTTCTCATCAACCAGCACCCCCAAGTCCTTCTCCTTATTCATCACAGTAAATCCAGTTGGCACAGTGACTTATATAAGATCATCATCTATATTGGTATCTTCAGGGTCAAACAATGACATGGCTTCTTACTTTGAATTGGTGCTTTACTGCAGGCCCTAATAGAGACGGAGATTCTTGACTGTCTTGACGGGATTATTAAGAATTTAAAAAAATATATTTTTTATTTGTTACTAAAATCTTCTCTTGACTGCTATATTTGGATATTTTGTATAATGTGGCAGTAAAATTTGTTTGCGGATGTAAAACATTATGTAATAATTGTGCCCTAGTTTTGGTGCATGTTCGAGGAAGACCGCGTAAGCTAAAGGTAATAGCCTTGTAGTATTTGAAGTCAGCTAAGTAATTGTTCTAAAATGTCAGTGGCTGTGACATTCCAACAACATTGACTTTGTCTTGAATGACATCTATTTCCTCTTAGAATCACATTGATTAATTAATAATGCTCAGGTAGTAAAAGTTTTAATTTGAAGATAAAATATGAGGTACAAGATATTAATTGCACCAAAGATAACATGCTAATTAAAAGGTTCACACACAGTTGTCTAAGGTTAACAGTGTGCACTGAAATACTTGGAATAAAAACCTAATTATAATCTAGTATCCGAATGCTGTATTTTTGCAAAGGTAGCAGCTTTTGTGCTTTCTGACTTTGTTTTTCTGGGGAATAATTCTTTGTGCAATGTTTCTTTTGCAGTGAAGGTAGTTCGATAAGAAAACAGGCATTGTAAGCCAATGATTTAGAGCAGTAGAAGTAGTTCTGCATTGAGTATTAGTTCCAAATGCAGTTGCAAAGACTGTGTCAAAACAAATGTATTTCAAGTCACAGTTTAGAAGAGAACCAAAATGCAAACCTCTCACACCTTTAAAACAAGGAAGTTGTTTTTACTTGCTAGGTGCTTCATTTTTAGATACAGGAATGATAACACAGTGTAAGCACGGTAATTGATAGAAGTCTTAAATATTAGTGCCTACAGTTTATGTGGTGAACTGGAGTCTGTCTCCTGGGCCAACCTCCATCTCATTCTCTTCGCAAAAATGGAAAGGAGAAAAATGCAACTCCTGTGGCTCTCCGATGATTTATTCTATCGCAGTGCAATTTTCCAGCACAGCAGTTTCTACTTCCTCTGTCCTCAGCAACCTTTCGGAAGTTTCAGTGTCACATTATCTATCTATTCTAGGAGTGAAGTAAAAGCTTCTAGCTCTGGAAGGCGTTGGCTTTCATCTACAGGAAGGCTGCACATCAGTGCTGGCTTCAGGCTCAATGAGATCGGTCTGCCACTTGTGCCATAAGTAATATAAATAAATCAAGTGTCGTAGTTTAAGATACAAAGATTATCTCACATTGACCATTCATGACTTTTTGTGCATTCTCCATGCAGGGCTATGCAGTGGAATGTACTTCCTAGACTAAAATGAAACCAACTACTTCACACCAGAATAAAACTAGATTAAATGGTAGTGAAGTGGGTTCTGAATTCCTACCTGCATGAAGGAATGGCTCTGGACGTTGACTGTGATCTCACGCCAGTGTTGACATTCATTATTTGTTGGCTCGGAGGGAGGAGCCATTCTTAAGCTCTATAAAACGTTTATAAAATTCACTAACTCAAAGTGCAGAGGCAGTATCACTTATATTTTAAATCATCAAGGTGAATAATGGAAGAAAGTCTTTGTGCAAGAGAATAAAGCAAATATTTAAAGAACATAAATCTTCAGTCTTGGCTTTCTCCAGTGCTACCGTGGCAGCAGCAGCAGTTGCTGCTGTGTACAGTTATATGCATGTATAGGGGGAGGTATTGAGTTGCACATGAGTACTACACGTATAGCTGAAATAGCTTCATATCGCTAATATTCTGCATTGTACAGTCATCCTTGTACTAAGGAGGAAAAAAAAAAAGTAGTCTTAAGTTATTTGAGCCAGCCAGATGACTTACCAGAATAAAATCCATCAGTCACTTGTTGTGAGTGGTTGTTTCATTCTGTAATTCTGTACTGCCAAGAACTAATTCACCAAATAGTATTTCCGCCATTTAGAAACCTAAATGGTTTATAAGTTTATAGCCCTAGTGTGTAGGGCTGAGGTCTGGACAGAAAGTGTCTAAATCCAAAAGTATGAGCTTTAAAAATCTCAGCTTCAGTGTTCTTTTCCCTACAGCCCATAAGAACCTGTGGTTTTTCTCAGAAGTGTTTATACCTGGAAAAAGTTCCTGTGTTTCTACAGGTAGCCAACAATGCCACCATTTTGCAGAAAGCCTAGTAAAGAGAAGACCACAGCTTGATAAGACCTAGATCAAAGAGAAACTTTGCAATTGTAAATCCTGCTGTCATTCGGGGCTGCAGCTTCTGTTGTGGAACTCAAATACCTGCAAGTTACATGCAGGCAAGAGTCAAAGGACAGTGTTTGCAGATCTAGCCCTGAGCCAACAGAAGGGGACTTTGTGCTTTCAATGTGGCACCATTACACTTAAGGAGCAAACAAATGCTAGGGTGTCTCCACAGAAAGAGTACTACATGTTAGCATAGAATCATAGAATGGTTTAGGTTGGAAGGGACCTTAAAGATTATCTAGTTCCAACCCCCCTGCCATGGGCAAGGACACCTCCCAGTAGACCAGGTTGCTCAAAGGCCCATCCAGCCTGGCCTTGAACACTTCAGGGATGGGGCCTCCACAGCTTCCCTGGGCATCTTAACTCAGCCTGTAAGCATGTGGCTTTCTGTTGTTGTTTTTGGTTGCCTAACAAATGTTACATCACAGAAGTAGAAGCAAATATAAAGAACTAGTTTCTAATCAGCAATTTTCTTTAAATAGAGGCTGTATGAATATTACCACTTTTTTTGCCTCCTTAATTTGATACCCAACTGGATATTAACATATGACATGGTGATTAAATTTTGGAGCCTGATTTATCCTTTATTCTTAAAGATTTTAGTGCTTTTGGCTTATTCTCTTTGCCTTTGGAACAATAGTCCTTTAAGTTTTCCTGCTTAGATTTTAGTGTTACCTAAGATCTATACCCTGTGATGTTAGAAGTTTTATTATTTTCATTAGACACTCGGGGCCAAGAGTTACAGAGAAGTTAAGTTACTTATCAAGGTCATGCAGATTCAGGTGGCAGAATGAGGAATTGTACATATCTTTTCTTAGCTGGAATTCCATCCTTCCTTTCCTAGTGAGTGTTTCCTAGTAAGATGCAGAAACATATAGGTAACTCCCTTGAGACCGTTACATGTCTATCCATGGCTTCCAAGGAAGAAATTAAAAAGCTGCAGTGGGCTGTAATCAGTAAAAGTCCCCAGGCTGGTTACAGTTCCCTGGGCTGAGGAGATTGCACTGTAGCATTAAAACTATTTCCCCCTGGCCCTTGGCACAGGTTGGGTTTTCCTAGGTTACCACATTTGTGTGTCTGAGGCCTCTAACTCTTCAGGGAATCATGTTCAAGAAATAAATAAAAGAATCTGTCTTCCAAGAGTAGTGATTCCAAATCAGCCCTAACAGATGTGAGAATAACTTCTTGTGCCAGAAAAATAAAAAATTCACAGGAATATGTTCCTGTTGGTTATTGCTCAGGGATAGAGACACTTTCAGATTTCATTCTAACTTAAATGACATGTACCATTGTTTAAAAAAAGCTCAAAATGAGCATATACATAGACATACAGATTTAAGTTAGCAAAATTATGTAGAGTTTTTCATAGGGTATTTGTACTTTTAGTAAAGTGCTTTAACGTGGACTGGATATTGTTTAGTTGCTCTTAATTTTCTTCTTCTCTTCTGCTTTCAAGAACAGACCTTACCATCCAATAAGGTGCAAGTTGATTTCCTGCAAAATAAAGAGATTCCTGAACTACCAGCTATTTGCTTAAGCAGTAAAAGACAAAGATATTAACCTTTGCAAATCAAATCTTCTGCTTATGTTTTTTTCTTATGTAGACTTCAGAATACACTAAGCCATATAAAAAAGGTAACATTTGTGAATGTTTTCCTGCAAGGTACTGAAGTATGTGTTCTGCATCACATTTCATTACATTATTTTCTTGGCATTCAAAATACTGCTTTTTTCTAGGCAGCTTATTTGTAGCATCTGGATTTTTGAAAATAAAGAATCCACATTTCATAGTCAATAACATCTCAGGCCTTTTCAGTCTGTAGACGTTTGGGTAACAAAAACTTGGTATGGTTGGTGCTTCAGTTCAGCGAGTGCCAGAATTCTCCATTACTTGTGATTGATTTTTTTTTTAACATAGTGTGGTTCCATTTAAGAAGATGCTCTTCTGTAGACAGTACTTACCATCTTCACTACAGGAATGAGTTTAATGTTCTTCGGAGCAGAATCCTGAAAGCGTTTATTTGAGTGGAATGGGCTGAATTGTCCTATCACATCAAGCAAGCGATGGTTAGTACATTGCCCAGCGGTGTGACAACTTTCAGGCTTTGAAAATACAGCCTTTAGGGCAGTTTATCTAACTGTGGTAACAGCAGAAGTTAGGATAGTTACCTGAAAGCTCAGTCTTTTAGTATTTCACAGCTGTTATTATTTTGGAGTCACTGTTATTATCCCAGAGATCATTATTTCATTGTAACAGAGGTTCACATCAGAAAATCTGGAAGGTGGTGCTTCAAGGAGTTACTGTCTTGGCAAGTCATAAACAGATGTTTCAGTTCAAAGCTGGTGAGTGTGCTGTGTGGAGACACCAGTCAAATTCCATGTTACCGGAATATTCAAGGGACAAAAGACCTTTTCCAGCACCTTTTGATCAGCTCCCTCTAATGAGAATTGCTGTTACGAGCATTACTGAAAACAGTATGTCAGTGGCACTGTCCTGGAAACGATCATCAGCAACTCCTAGCACAGCACGTTATGTCAGAAGTATTATAGCCAGCGTAATAGGTGTTAGGTAGAAAAAAATCTATCTGAGCACAGTTTAAACAAGCTGTAACAAGAACTAAGGCAGATTAAGCTACCACACTAAACGAGGAGGAGATACGCAATGAAATTATATCCTGAGGACAACATGTGTCAGGTGCAAATACATTAGTGCCTCTAAAGGAAAGCAGTGTGGGGCTTTTTTAAATTTTGTTTAAGTCTAATAAACAGTTGGCGTAACTAACTGGTTTGGCGATTCAGGGCTGATTGTCTGGGAGAAAAAAAAAAAAGGAACTTGAATATTAAAGTATCATAGTTAGAACTCAGCTGTGTAGACCGCAGAATCTGTGTACGTGGCATACACATTCACTGCTCTTGAGGAGTGCAGCAATGCCCACCTGCAAGTAGTTAACTACTGGCGAAAGCTGGTGAGGGGTCTGGAGCACAAGTCTGATGAGGAGCGGCTGAGGGAACTGGGGTTGTTTAGCCTGGAGAAGAGGAGGCTGAGGGGAGACCTTATCACTCTCTACAACTACCTGAAAGGAGGTTGTAGCCAGGTGGGGGTTAGTCTCTTCTCCCACTAACAAGCGATAGGATGAGAGGAAATGGCCTCAAGTTGCACCAGGGGAGGTTTAGATTGGATATCAGGAAAAATTTCTTCACAGAAAGGGTTATCAAGCACTGGAACAAGCTGCCCAGGGAAGCGGTTGAATTGCCATCCCTGGAGGTATTTGAAAGGCGAGTAGACGTGGTGCTGAGGGCCATGTTTTAGTGGTGGTTTTGGCAGTGTTAGGTTAATGGTTGGACTCAGTGATCTTAAAGGTCCCTCCCAACCTAGACGATTCCGTGATTCTATAACTATTGGACAAGCAGTTTTCAAAATCTGGGCTTCTCTAAGCCATACCTGTGAATTAGACTGATGCAGACCCTCTGAAATCACTCTCCCCCATAGCCCAAGTTGTTCCAAGCATACTGAACTTAACTTGGAAAGAATTCTTTCCTTTGCAGGAACTGGAAATATGCTAGGTAAAGCTCTCATGAAAGTCAGTGACTTTCTCGGCATGACGCTACCAAGTGCTTAAATTTTGAACCTGTGCACTGAAGTCTTTCCTTGCAAGCTTTTTTTATTGATGCACATTTCGTAACTGAATGGGTTCAGTATCACAATGTAGCATCACTGTATTTGTTAAAAGAATCAATGTGTAGAAGTCCAATTTTGACCAAGGGAAGGCTGTAGCTGTGCATACATAATGATTGGAAGTCCAAGCCTGCATTGTATGTGCAGTCTGTTCTGACAGCAAGCGTTATTGTTCACTAGGTGGTTAGTTGGCCTTCTACCTTAAATGTACTACTTACTCTTTTTAATGTTACAGTTACTATTAAATGCTCTCCTAATCACTATTTCTGATGCCCTGCTAGTATAGCAAGCAGCTCTATAGCCCACTTAAAATACAAATGAGTTTTCTGTGTTTTTTCTCCTTGATGTCAGCTCGTATACCATAATGAAAAAGAGGAAGAGAATGACAGCTAAAGTTTTCTGCTGCTTTGTACTGAACAGTACTTAAAAAGTTTTACAGAAGGGACAAGAAAATTTACAAAGCCTTTATGAAAACATATTCCTTTATTTGTGCTTGATTTTTTTTCTCCTGGAATAGCTGTATCAGGAGGGGAGTTCAAGGATCTTAATTTTTAATGTCTTCTCCAACAGTAAGAATATATCTCTTTGAATTTTGTGGAATTATTTTAATAACTTCACACCTTTTATAAAATTTCAGATTTTTGCCATTGTTATAACCTCTGCTAATGAAAATGTCCATTAAAGTGCCACGAATATTTTAAATACATATTCATGCTGTGCTTGAAATCCTGCACATCATTTTCTAAACTAAGCCATTAGCATTGATAGATACTGTTATTTTGTGCATGTCAAATTTAACCACTGCAGAATACCTATATACAGTAATAAAAACATCGGAGTTTAGTGCTGTCTATACACACAGCTCTCAGTATCTCTTTTGACGGTTGATAACAATCATGCTGCTAGATATGTTTTTCACTGTATAATGCGGAACACAGGTCACTATTGGTAAACCTACTCTAATCATGGCTTCTCAGAACACAAATCCATTAACCTGTAGCGATAACCCTGCTGCAAAGACTCAACACAAACAATGCTGCGCTATAAATGATAGAGTTCATGGCTGAACTGTATTCGAAAGGGCATTCTGAATAAAGTTAAAAAAGTAATGTGGAAGAAAATTTAATGAAATTTAAGATGAATTGCCTGCTGTCAAGGTACAACTGAAGTTTCTACTCAGAGAAAGGCTAATTCCAAGTAGAATATCGCACTGATGTATGCATAGCCTAACTCAAGCAATATCGAATACTTTTGCTTCTTTTTTTCTGAAGGTGTTTAGCAAATACTTTTACAGGTTGCTTCAGTGTCACTCAGTCTCGAAGGACTGAAGAGCCACTTCATCATCAAGAGCCATAGAATAATTCTGGCATGACAGATGATGGTGATGGTAAAGCTGACATTATCATAACACATCGTCATCACTTTTGATGAAACGTTCTACAGCAAACATCAGCTAGCTGAGGTGAAAATCTGCTTCACTTCTTGTTTGACTCCACTTCATGGAATATTTGTTGTTTGCTTGGGGTTTTTTCCCCTCTTAATGCTAGCATATAGGGATTCTCCCTATACATCTGTATCTCAGAAGCAGATGACATGATTGCTTTTTCCTTAACCAGGTCTTCCGAGACCCAAGGGTAGTTTCTCTGACACACCTTCTTAGACTTTCATGTTACATTATCCCTCTTGCTATACATAGGATCATCTTTAGGGCTGTGCTGAGATACCTCTCTCACTTTTGTTTTTTTTCAACAAGCTCCTTGAAAACTGTCTCAGGCCTCTCTTTTTTGTTCTTTAGTGTTTTGATTTTTCTAGCTCCCAACCTTGGCAAAACTATTGTTTTAATCTTGTTGGAATCAGGCTTCATTCAGGAACTGAATTCGGTAAAATACTGAAAAGTCATTGTCATCTTGTAACCAGAGACTCTGTTTAGAGCAGTTTGTTTCATTATTAACTTGATATTAATCTTTTGGAAGAAGTCACCTCAGACAAAGAGAACTGTGGTAGATAATGGACATGTGGCTGATTTTGAGAACCACTGAATCTATAAGCTGATCTTTCCAAGTTGCTTTATGTTGAGAATCAACTGTCTGCAGCAGCCGTAGGCTGAACTATAGGTGAAACCCACTTGCGAAGTTTTTTTAATCTCTCTGTCATCGCAGAGACATTTTTTCATTCTTGAGAAGAATCTGTTCATAGAAAGAAAATGGGCAAGGCCTGTGTCGCCAGTGAAGGAAACGTGACAAACTTTGAACTTGGAATCAGTGCAGAGGGCCTGAAATCTTCAGCATCTCAGACAAGCAAGGAAGAGAGACCCCATTTTGTTCCTTCCAAAGAGAGGCGCAGCGTGTACCGGTAAGGGCATTTGCAGTCACAGGTACTAATGCAGATACACAGGTACTAATGCAGATAATACTAATACAGCCTAATACTGGGTTGGCTCAGGTGAAACCTAGTGCCACCGATGGCTTTCTTGTGAATTGTCCATTGTCTTGTAAAAGCCTGATGAACGTGTTGCCAGGGACTGTTGTGTGATTGCTCGAATGCTAATGTAAGAACATATAATTATGATTAAAAAGAAGCTCAGATCAGCATTCCAGCTCATAGACAAGCATCTCGTGTTGTGCAGGGAAGTGCACCGTTTTATCAGCGATTACTTAGTTGCTATCTGTAATGCGTTCTATAGTCCTGAAATTAATGTACCTACCATAAATACACCTATGCCAGGTCGTGATTTTAAATTTTGCACATCTGTTAATAATTATTCTTGTCCACACTTTTGGAAATGTTATCAGTATTTCAGCATAGTTTCCGATACTTGCAGAATCCTGCAAAAGAATGACAGAAAATAAGATGTTCTGTGTTTTCCCTTGAAGTCAGATGCAGTTTGAATGCTTTTAAAAAGGAAAGTAAAAATTCTAGTGCTATAAAATTCAACTCACCACGACTGAAATATCTGTTTATGAAAGGACTCTATTTAGTTTGTATAAAAGAAGTCTCTGGTAATTTTCTGGTGATCACAGTGAAATCCATCTTACCTCAGTACCACAGGTTCGTATTTTCTGTTTGATTCTGCAGTCTTTACTTGCATTCAGCAATGTTTTCCTGCATGAGTAAGTCCCTGGTGTGCTTAGCAGCTGTATGGAACCACTCATGTAAGACCTGATCAACATGAAAAAGGAACTTACTGCCTAAAAGAAATCTATGTGGGTGTATTTTAATTGCTACATTACCATGACAGTCTACAATATTTATAATTCTGAAGACTTCTTTGAAAAAAAGAAGGATAAGCGGCTTGTGTGCAATAGAAAAGCGGAGTCAATACATCAGATGTTTGTCAGATAAACATTGTAGATCTACCCTAACGAAGGTATTGGAATTGCATGAATGTCTGAGATAGTTTTGTCAGAAACTTAACGCCTTTTGGTGCCGTTAGCCTTTCTGATTTCCCTAAGTGATCATAAAGGTATAAACAGTCTTTCTAGGAGGTCTCTAAGAATCCTGTTAGGAGCTTTTTATTATACTGGCAAATTCCTATTGAATTGGCATTCATTTTCACTATTACAGAATAATCAAATCAGTGCTGTTATTATTATACTGTTGAAACAGAAAATAATGGGGATGTAATGTAAAACTGCTAATGTGATGAAGCGTTCTTATTATGTTAGGTTACAAATGCTATGGCTGCTCGTTCCAGCTTGCTTCAGGCAGTGATCGAGGGAAGAAATGGAGGGTGTTTCGTTTGTGGCCAGAGGTTACATACATTCTCATTTGAATGGGTAATTGTCTTTTGATGGCGGAAAGGGTGATTTGCTGTGCCCACTTGCACTTTCTGCCAGGCTGCATTGTTGGTTCTGGACTGTAAGAACACTACTGTTCCTACTGTCACACGTACGGTGCTGCAATCTCCTTTCTCAATCATGACTAGCATCCGATGGTTCTCTCTCCAGAAGAAATGGCTCGTATATTCTTTTATGTTCATGTGAGCTTTTTTCCAAAAGGGAATAGAGCTTTTAGAGTACATTGTTAGAAAGTACAACAAGCCCCCTGAAGGTTCAAATTTGACAGGGATGTTAGGAGGCAGGTCAAGTGACTGCCTAATGAAGATGAATGGAGAAGATTGCTGGTACAAGAATCACGTGGTGGGCGCTTAGCCCAGGTTGCTGAAAGTGTGATGGAATCTCACAGCTTCATTTATCAGTGTCATATTTGGGCTAAAAGTGAGCAGTATTGTTCTCATTTCTTCCAGATGGATAGGTCAACTTTAATATTTATTGCTCTTGTAGAACATTTGTTTGATGTATTTCCATTAGCTAGGCAATAATAGAAAAGCAGTGGAGAGAAACATAAAACAGCTCCCTTCCTCTTCGGCTGAAATATGGCACACACTAATGTATAAATATTTCTAAGACTGTCACTGATTTTTTTTTTTTTTTGATGACATGATCATATATATTAAGGAGTTTTATAAAAATAATGGGAAAAACTGCATCAAGGAAATATAAAATATTTGACTTGGTGTGTGACTTAATCTTTTAACTTTTCATGAGCTTATAGCACCTTTCAGGAGTGGCTTTTGCTTAAGAATGTCAACTTTATATATAGAGAGAAGACACAGTAACACTGTATTTGAATGAGTGTTGTAAGACTGGAAGTATTTTAGCAAAATCAACTTACAATTTTGGATTTCTTAAATGGAATATAAAGATGTTTGTTCCTGTCATCTTTTTTCTTCATTTCTGTCATTGTTAATTACTGTTTCTATGATGGGAAAAGACCGCTTAATCTGGGTTGATGTGAAGTTTTAAATAAATAAGGGATCTAACCATTACAAAATGGTGGCTTGTAGCTAATAGTGGTAACCCCTGGTTACTGTTTATTAACTGCTTTTTCCCCCATTTAGAGGAATCAGGTTCAAGGTGTTTGACATACCTTATTTTATACTGTGGAAGGAAACTTAGCTGTTTGTGAAGCAGGTGTTGTGTTAAGTGCAGTGCAAACATCCTAGCCATATGTTTCTATAATTTAAATTAATTTGGTACAGTCATACTGTTAATCTTTAGTGACTTGTTGATTGGCATTTTGCAGACATATTTCTGGAAGGCACCCAATACCATTTTCTGTAGCCTTTCTGGCAGTAGCAGAGAGTAACATTTCCACAAATTGGAATCTTGTACAGCTCTGGGAAGGGAGCCAAGATTTAAATTAGACAATAACCTCTGCTCTGTATATAGCTTCTATTCTTCAGCTGTAGGGAAAGTGATTTGTTTAATACAGTCAGCTCTGTAGCATATAATAGACTGATATATGAGTCACTGCTTGGCAATGTGTGTTTCTTAAATTTATATAGATTGAACAACTAGTTGGTAATGTACTTAGTTACAGTTGTGCAAACAATAACTATTAGCAGAGCTGAACAAACCTAGAAAAAAATTGTATTTGGTTGGTGTTTGCTAAGGATTCTGCAGAACTGTTGGATTGTAGAACAGTCCTTCTCTTCAGGTGCAGAGGAAACAATTTCAGAAGCATGAATATTGTTTGAGCCTTGGGAAATCAGTAATAAAGCTTCTACATTGCAGTTTAACGTTTCTTACATTTTGTATATGAACATGTGTACACAATGTTCCTTAAAAATTAAACTTCGCATCAGTCTATGTTGTAGCTACATAATTAGGTTGCAGCTCTTTTTGTTTTGCCCTTGTATATTTTTTTTCTCCCTTCATGTTAAAATCTGTTGCTGTCAATTGATATCTGCGAATGCAAAGAATTCTTTTCTTTCCAAACAGCAAGGATCTTTTCTTAAAAGGAGAGCTCTTTACACTATTCGGTTCATGTTTATTTAAAAGCTTAAAATCATTAGACCGAATCTCACTTTTTGTCCAAGAGAAAATTGATTTTGCTAACAAAAATGGTGTGGGCCTGAAAGAGAATATTTGGAAATATGCAAATAAGTAGAGATAGAAATCTGTTTGAGCAGCTGAACAAAGCAATCAAATTTTTCCCATTGAAAGTTTATTTAGCTTCATTGTGAACATTTTTGAACAAAATTATAAACTGCTGTTAGTGAAATACTTCTTTTTATAGGGAAAAGGGGATTCTTTTTAAGCAGAACTATTTTTAATACTCTACATTTTTCTGCCAGGTCTTGTATTTACCAAATAAAGCACATTGTAAATATTGAACAATACACAGATATATTTCTTAACAGTTTATAGTATGCTGCATATTCTGGGTGGGTTCCAAGCAGTAGTTAGTATAAATGATATGCCAATCAAAATTATTTTTGCAACTATAACCTGTTATAATGCAGTCTCTTATCTGAAGCGTCAACTTGATATAAGCCAGATCTCTTTTCTTAAGGTTTAACTCTTACATGTATAATTTCCCTTGTCCTGAACTAATCCTGCTTCTGTCCCGTAAGCTTCTTGGTAGATGCATGATAGCAAAATGTGATTTATCTGCTGGTTATATAAATCTTAATCATCACTGCTTCCATTACGTCATGTGCATTTTATTCCTTAGTCAGGAGTGAATTGTGTAAAGAATATCTGACGTACTTCAATGAGTGAATAAGATTTGTAAATGTCCAACATGCCCCTTCTGGGCCAGTTCTCTACTAATGCAGCTTCTGTGTAAAAGCTGACTTTTTCAAAAAAAGTGCCCTGGAGCCGGCCAGAGTACTGAACATTTGACCATTTCTATTGGTAAATAAATGTGAGGTTTCATAATTTGCCCAGTTTGTCATTATAGCTAGCTTAAGGAGTTCCTTCCTCAGCTCTTCATTCCTGCCCCAGGTGAAAAAGAAACTTTAATTGCATTTACCTCCCCAAATCCTAATGAGTTCAGTCTTTGTTTTTTGCAGTGGAACCTCAAAACCAGTTGTATCTGCATAAGCAAAGGGATACTGCATTATAGAGAAAAGAACTAAACAAACAAGTGGGTGGACGTTTGAAACATGATGCATGACGAGATCTTCTTTGGAACCTGAGGTCACTGAATGACGTGGCTGCAGGTGCTGGTGTTGACATTGTGACTTCCAGTCACTGGAATGTCCTTCAGCTTGGTACCCACTGCTGCTGATAGCTGAAATGGAATCCTGCATATAACCATTCTGTGGAAGCTGGAGATGCTGTAAATCTCCTTCATTGTTGTTGATGCTCATTCTAAAGGTTGACGGCTCTGTTTAGATGACCCGGGAACTTCTGCTGTGAGGGGAGTGTGTGAAATTGCCATTTTAAAATTCTGATAATTAAAAAATCCATTAGTGAAGTTGAAGCACTGTGATGTTCACAAGCTGAATACCGTTCTTTATCTCTGAAGGAGAAAGAGGTTACTGAGCCAGCAGCATGGGTTGTGCTTCAAGCGGGGATGAAGAGACCAGAAAGGAGCCTGACTTTCCCCAGATATATGTTTATGGAGCAAAATGTAGGAAAAGTGAACACAGTAGAAAGAGAATTTGCATTTGAGAATGGTGAAGGATTTATAGAGGAAACGTTAAGACTTGCCATATTTACCGAGATTGGGTATTCTTTCATCTTAGTATTCTTTTTATGAAGCATTTAGTGTGTGCATCTCTGTAAGGAATGTAATCAATACGTGCACCCTCACTCGCTCCTTATCCCCTTTTCATGTGTGCGTGGTTAAATATTACAACATGGCAGAAACTTTTTTCTTATCTCAGAAGATGATATATTTATATGTTGACATGAAAATTGATAGCCTTTTTATTTTTTTTATAGTAGTTAGTTTAGCTACAGATGATATTCCAGTTACTGGAATATAGCACACCACCACCATCTGAATCCAATGGTACAGCATGATTTATGTTGGCAAATAACCCTTAACCGTTTTTCTCCCTGGTGAGTACCATTGCAGATTTCTGGTTTTTCTAGATGACCCTTACACAAATTATTGTTTGCATTTTGATTTTATGAGAGATGTGGGAGTTTTGCATTTTGGGGAGTGTGTGTGTGTGTACACATATATAGATACACACACACCCCACCCCCCCCAAATATATATATACACCAAATATATATACATATACCAAACACCTCCACATACAGATATATAAGTGGAGGTGTTTCTTATAACCAGTGGTTTGTCTACACGGTTGGATGAAGGTGAGATAATAGCACTGGAAGAGATTCCTCTGTAATCTACTGTGGTTTCAGTGGTGGTAAGGAAGGTCCCATACAGACATGGTGTGAAGGATTATCATGGGCATGTTACCCAGAGTTTCCCGTGAATATATTTGAGCATGGACATGGACAACTGTTCCATGCTGTTAGGAAGGCAAAAACATAAGATTGTATGGGAGACAAAGGAAAAAGACCTTTTTCTCTAAAACTGTTAGCGGTCTGGAACGATGAGATGAACTTAAATTTCATAGTCACTGTTACAAGATGTCCATTTTTTCAAAATACGAAAAAATGTCATTCATATGAAAATCTATGTAAATACATATGCTTTGAATTGCTACTAGATGCTCTCAAACTCATGCTTTACAAGATACCACAAACTTCTAAACCTTTTTTCTTTTAATTTTGAATACCTCTCATTTGCATTAATCTTTCCTCAGAGTTTATTTTCATCCCTTTTCTCATACCAGCTTTCAGTTTATCTTTTCCTTACCTATCTGATAAGCTAATTTTTATTATTCTGCTCTGATAATCATTGTCTTACTGTACTGTTCTACAGGCCTTTCTTCCACCCTTTCTCTGCCTCCTGCTAGCCAGCACATGTACATCATTTTATAGCCCTTGTATATCCTTTTATTCCTCTCAAAACCAGACTATGTATATCATATTTGACAATTCATTTCTCGCATTAAAATACATATGTATATGTTTATGTCATTCTTAACAAGTTTTGAAAATACCATTGAGCAACCTTGTTTTGATTAGCAAAGGAAATCTCTTTCACTGGAAACTGTTATAATAATTCCAGGGCAGATCAGGCAAGCAATTATAGGCAAAACCATTATCTTGAGGATGGTTTGGTGTGGGTTTCTTGTTTTTTTGTTTTTTTTGTTTGTTTGTTTTTTTAAATCTAAAAATCACTGGACAGTAACATATTATCAGAAATTATTCTAGATGCTTATACAAATGAAGAGAAAATAATGATTTATAATACCATTTAGTTTTTTACTGTGACCAATTAGTTATTTCCCCACTCTTGGTTGGTATTTTCCTCTTTTGGTGGCAAGAGAGCTGCCACAACATCATGTGCTAGTCCTGTGTTCCTGCCTTCTTTGTTGTGTTCACACTAACAGTGTGCAGTGTCTCCCAATTCACGTAGAAAAAATTACTGAGAAATTTTATGGTAGAGCAAAATCTGCCCTGTTTTGCAGACAATGAAGCAACCAACCTTGTGGATTTTCTGTGATTTGTTCTTACTATGAACGTATAAAGCAATTGTCATGTCTTGTGCTCCCTTGCATGGTTTTGCATCCTTTCGCTTTCTCACCAAAACTGGATGTGGGATTAGTAGCTCTCAACTCTCATGCAACTTTGATATCACAGAAACATAATGTGTCTGTGTCGTAAAACTTGGCTAAAGTTATTGTGTGATCCAAAATATAATGCAGTAATGAGAGAGCTTTAGCCCTGGGTATTTGGAAAAAAAAAAAACCCTGAATATATAGGATTTTCTGAGAGTGCACTGAATACTGGTTTCTATGCAAAGATTTCTGATCTCTGGGAAATTTTCTGTTCTAAAAGTGGGATGGAATGATAAGGTTCAGGATATAAAATAAAAATGAGAGAACTCCCAGTAGTCTGCAGCTAGTTGTAGTGGGCATCTGCCTGCCAGAAGCACACAGTCGTGGTACAAAGTATTATTTGGTTTGATCAGAATGGTTTCTGTATCAAAAATACTGTCCCAGAGACGCTCGAAGAAATGTTTCTGTAGAGTTCAGTTCTCCATCATGACATCAGCTGATAAGGAAAACTTAAGAGTGCTACATTAATATAAGCTTGTGAGTTTTCCCATTTGACATCCAATCATTAACCTGGCTTGTAATTAATAGGTATTCCTAGGAATATCTTGCATAGTTTCTGAACATTTAGACAAAGAATGTTCATGAAGAGATTACAGCTAATTCATACATCTAGTATGAATACACAGTAAAGCTAAATCTGGTTATATTAAATTCAACCAAGAAGTATTGAACTTCTTGCACATCTTTGGTGTGAATAGCATAAGACACTGAATTGTCTCAGTCCACTAAATTAGGAGAGTATTTTCAGAGCCTGAGTTGTGAGCTGTGGAACAGCTTGGCAGCAGAAATGCCACTAGGATCTAGTGTCTCTCATACTTCAATAAAAGAAACTCAAGAATTTGCATGTATGAAAGCTCCGGCTTGCTTACATAGAGACACAAAGTGTAGCACTTGACTATTCAAGAGAGCTTTTATTACCATTTTTAGGCATATATTAAAAAACATTTTTTTTTCTATGGCATCTGAAAATTATGAGGAGAAATTACATTGCTGAAATGCCTGGTGTGCTTCTTAATATGCACTTAATTCTAACGCTAATTAGTCGTTAGTGTTTTGAACCATCAGTGCTGAAGATCACCTGAAGACTTGGGAGGCCTGGCTTTCACATGGTGCTAGACATTTCCAGCCCTACATTTCTGAGGATATTGGCCAGGTTGCATTTGAAATAAGATTATAAACAGAGCAACCTGGATTTTCTTAACCATCATTAATTTGCTTAATATAAGTTTGCAATATTTTAACATTGGGCTTTTCTTGGTTTTTTATTTTATCACTGGGGGTGAAGGTTTTGATTGAAACTTTATTCATTTCGCTTGTCATAAATGGAATTTGCTGTGTACACTTTGTGTGCCCTCAACTCTCAGCAGAACCTCAGGGGCTGCAATCAATATTAGAAGTAATTTCTGTGCCCACTTACAAGAAGAAATACACTGACCCAATTAAGTGAAGAAAACGCTAGACTGTAGTAATGGATGAAAATGCAATTAAAGTAGGTTACTCACCTACAAAATAAGGTTTCTGCTGCCCAAAACGTTGCCTTTAGGTTGGAATGAAACAGTGAGAAGCTAAAGATAGATAAATTAAGCCTGATTAGTCTCAGTGGCATAAATTAGGAATACAAGCTAGCATGAGGGATTATTCCACTCTTAAATTTAATTCTCCTCTACTGTTATTGCAGACCATTGCATCCAGTTCAATCTTCCATGTTTAAGTAAGTTACTCGTTGCTGAAGACTCTCCAGAGGCCTCCCTGCTGCGGGATTTGTAATCCAGCCCCCACTAAAAGTAGTGGAGAAATCCTTCAGGTTTAAGGGTGATGTAAGATGAAGAAACAGGAGGAAGCGATGTGTTATGTGCCTGTTTCCAACATGCATCTATAATCTATATTATATTGCCACACATAATTTTTCCAAATTGGAAAACGTCTTCAGCTGAATGAAATTCCCAAATCTTATGCCTGTCAGTCAGTTTCTTGTACCAACCCCTGTTCCTACAAGGTTAGCCTCATCTGGGCTTTCCTGTTCTTCCCACATAGGAGGGCGTTGCATTCTGCAGCTTGGAGCTTTGGTTGAGAGCAACCATCACGGACCCTAGCGCTGCAGTGCCTGTATTTCTGGGTGGCTTTTCTCTATTTCTTATTCGCATATGTGTGTAATAAGAGCAGGTTACGTCCTGCAGACTGTCTTTGCAATAGATGGCTTGCTTTGTACAGCCTTGCCTGTAATGAAGTAGAGTTAATATAAGCTTTAAAAAAAATACTATTTTTCTATTTGATTATGATTAGTATTTCTAAAGTGGAAAGTATTTAATTTCAGAAAAAATTACAGGAACCCATGGTATCAACATGACTGAGAGTTGAGATATTTAAGATTTCCTGCATGTACTGATTTTAGCCTGAAAGTGTCTTGACTAATCCTCCATTATGATTATTATAAAATGTCTACATCTGCTTCACCCTTTCTCTATCAATTTTATATTTAAAACTTGATATAATTTGCTAGTGTAGTAGAGCTGAATCACAGTCTAGAATGGAATTTACGATTTTTGCTGGAGCGAGTGAAATTTGATATAAGATTCTAAGAAAAGCTACTTACAGCCCAATTGCAGTATAATCACATCACTTTAAATTCGTGTGAGAAAATGTTACAGTAATCTTCAATATAGTGATATAAAACTATTTCTTGGGATTCTAAGAATAAAATGCTGTCATTATGTTAAGAAATGCTTAGAGTCAATGCTTAGACAGCTTATATAAAATAAATATGGAGGGGGGGAGACATGATGAACACCTTGGTTGTATGAACTTAATGCCTCAAAGAGGAAGGTATAAGAGAAACATTCATATGGCAAAACCAGTTCTGTATTTATGCATTTTTTTTCCCCTTGGAAAAACCTGTTAAAATGCTCGTTGCAGCAGTTAAAAACAAATCGTTCGGGGCAAAACGATACTCAAACAGAGGTGTAGCGTTAGTTGTCTTATACCCCTGCTGAGGGGGCGTTAAAGAAGTGCCCTTAATACTGACTTTGGTGTGTTAGGGCAGGAGAGACGTGGTGCTGCTCTCCCTCAGGACCTCGCTGGCTTTCAGGTCCGCGAGGCACAAGCTAGTGGCCTTCAGTCATAGCACCACGTGCTGGCATCCGTGCTCCTGTCCCAGCCCTGAGGTGCGTGGGAAGGCAGGTTGGAGGGGCAGCTCCAGAATCAGGTTCACAGATTGGGGCACGGGTCTTTCGTGCAAGTTATTTTGCAGTGCCACGTGTACGTGTTGAGGCCGTTCTGAGAGGCTGCTGACCTTGGTGAACGTCGTGGAGAGCAGAGACATTTCCACCCCCTCACAGGGCCGTGGAAAAGGAGCAATTGTGCTTTACCCTCGCTTTGGTTCCTTAGAGCTGTTGTGGAAGAAAGCACAGTTTAACTGCCATCTGTCCTCTGATGTCATCAGAAATTAGATCTTATGTATAATGTGAGCTGTTTAGATAAATGTAACGTGTAAAATACATACATACATCGAATGGATGCTGTGAAACTGCAGATTTCATAAGGCCTTTCTCATGTGGAATCTAAATTGCTACAAAGTTGTAGGAAAATATATGTAAACAAGAAACCTAGCCATATAAGTAAGTTCTTCTGCATTTTAGCAATATATTCCTTCTGTGACATTTATGTCTCATCTGGTTTATTCCAGTGACAAGTACATGCTCGTGAGAGTGATCACAAAAATAATTTCGTAGTTCATCACCACAAACAACTCTAGGTTAAAAAGCAAAAAGAGAAAACATGTTCTTTAAATATTCATATTTTTTTAAAGAAATACTTAAAGTACACTGGCCTTTCCTTGGCTTTGTTACTGAATATGTTTATCTTAACATTTGGTCTCTACCCGTATTTTCTGCTTCAGGCGGCAACAGGGTGTGATGATAGTGAATGAACTTCAGAACTGCTTGAAGTAACATCTGTAGATCTTGTGGAATCTTTTTTATGTGAAACTTAGTGGGTTGGTCTAGGTTTGGTATTTGTATTAGCCTTCTACAGAGGAAAATTAGTCTTAGTATATGTAGGTGGATGCAGAGATTGTTTGAGTCTCCATTTCACTACCTTTGAAGCCAAGGTGGGCAGAATGGAAAAATCCATTCTTGTCTACAAAGAGCCAAAATGGTAAATTGAACCTCTTTGAATATGCGACAGCAAAACATTTGTATGTTTGTCTTGGAGAGAACTTTCAAGATTCAGACTAATTTTGTAACACCTTAATCTTGTATAAATATTAGGACCAGGGCTGTGCTTTGGACCATCTTTTAATATTTGTGCATTTAAATATGGAATAAGTAGCATTAAAAATCTGGCATATACTGAATTGCCTTGACTGTCAGTCAACAAAATAATAATACTGTGCATATTCATACAAAGTTACTTCTTGCATATAAAAACTTTTATAGACTCTATCCTTCTTAAGAGATCTGAAAATGTCTAACATGAGACCATTGAATATTCCTTTCATTACTGTTCCTAAGACTCGCACAGTATCACACTTGGCAAAATATCATTCAGTTACTGCTTTTGGCCATGGAATTCACTGAAGGAGTTCATATTAAAGAGTTTGGCTGGAATTAGGGAGATTAAGTCAGTGCTTTTTATTGTTATTGTCGAAGTTTTTATTTGCTGGCTGAAAGCTTTTAAAGTAACTTCAAATATTTTCATTCTAATCGCTTTCCTAAAACTTTTAAATCTGTACTATCTGCCAACAGTGTGTCTGATGGAGATTTGAGGATATATGAATAAAATATAAATGTCTATTTTTCCTTAGGATCTTGCTCAAGTATTTTATCCATAAATTTTTTTGACTCTCAGCAGAGAGTAGAGAATGTGTGTGTATACATAGACATGTGTAGACACACGTATATAAAAATATATTTAACAATTAGTGTGGCAGATGTTTAAGACTTAAAAATTGGAATCCAAATGGTCCCCTGAATTAAAGGCTTTTAAGATTTTAAATATCAAAAGACTGTCAAACGTATGATTGTACAGACACTTATGTACAGATTCAATAATTAATGAGCCACTAATGAAAGTATTCATTAGAATATACTTCAGCATTGGGGATGCAACTGCAAAACTGGGTGCTTAAATATATTTATTTTAACACTTATTTTAACATTTATTTTGTGGTCCTGTCTGTTGTTGGGTACCTGCTCATCAGAGATGCGTTCTTAAGCAAATTAAGCTTTCTGGTGTGAAATTCCCTATAGGAACTGCTTTTGTTTTCAACGGGGCCTGTGTTTCCTCCTGATTATTGCACAGTCTTGATATGATGTGTTAGAGAATCCTGATGTGGAAGAAACAAAGAGAAATAACTGTCATGTAGGAAGTTCTGATGGCCAAAGTCACTACGACTAACACTTCCCGGGTAGATTTTCACATGTACACGAAGATCTTTCCTAGAGAATTTGTAGGCAGAACTAGCAGGAAATGAACCTGCTTCCAGAAGATATTATCTACTGAAAATAAGAATAATACTGTAATATGTTTCATAAAGCTGATTTCTTTTGTACTATCCTATAATAATCACTAATTGTGAATGTGCTGTAAGAATATGAATGGAAAGGCTCAAGTATAAACTTGGCATATATAATATGTTACGTAGTGGTCCAGTACTTCATGAAATTCTTCAAAAATTGTCTCTTTTGCTGAGAAAGGCATTGTTTCTGTGCATGTATCTATACCCTTGTACATGCACGCACATGGCGGTTTGATCTTTGATATAGCTGGGGTACATGATCTGCTTACTGACGTTTGGTCGAAGGCTGACCCAAATGGACAGCCTTTTGACGGCATCTGGTCCAGCTCTCCAGCTCCTTTATACTCAGTGAGTCAATCCTCAACCTCCAACAGCTGCATGTTGCCTGTGGTAAAAAATGCTCCTTGCATCTGGGAGTGCATGCTATTTCTTCCAAAATGTAAGTAAGCATCCTTCCAGAAGAGAACCGAAATTTCTACGGGGAGCTGTGTAGTGTCAAAATTGAGAGTACCATTTTGCATTCATTCTAAGATAAAACTACTTCTTTCTTCACAAGGTTTTAAAATTCACGTTTTAAAAGATGCTTCATTCACTTATAATGATATAAATGCCTAACAACTTTAGTGGTATTGCATGCGTGAACCAGCTACTAAAATCTGCCTCATTGTTTCTAGTAGCAAAAATAAAATAGAATACTTGCATTTTATGAAATAATATGAATACCACCTACTGCTTCTGAAGTATTGAAACTGTCATGAAGGACTTGCTCTTCCAGAAAAGAACACTCTGCTCCTGCTATGAACACATCATACTTAAAAGTAAAGCCTCTACAGAGATTAGCTGGATATCCATCTAGAACAGAAATGATTGGAGAATTCTCATGTTATTTTTATGTTCATTGAGAAAATAAATTGTGTTTCCTGATGAGAAAAAGACAATATTTAATTTAATACATCTGATGAGGACACTGCTGTTCATAGACTGATAGTTGATACTATTAAAAAAAAAAAAAAAAAAAAAAAAAAAAAAAAAA